>JAECUM010009551.1:0-35085 GCA_016617855.1 Megalonaias nervosa | reverse complement strand
CATCCGCGATGGAGTCCATGTATCTCCGCACCATCTAAAGAAACTGTGATATGTACATGATTTTACTCCTCGTTGCTTTATTTCTCTAGCACGTTTGTGCGTCGGTGTTAAAACAATCATATCTGAGATATTATTTATAAATAAGTTAATCGCACGAGTTGTTTTACCTGAACCACCACACCCATTAAGATAAACGGTCTTATACCTAGATACAGGATCATACACAGATGGTGCAGATGATTTTGATATTTGATTATTATTTTTGTAATATGTCTCCGCAATTTCAACATCGGCAGATTCAGAATAATTAATTATATTTTCTTGTTTTATCCTCCATGTTCCCCATTCACCATTACCAAGTAGCGGTTTTAACAAATCTGTATATTTTTTATTTATGTAGAACGAATCCGTAGCGACTCTGACAGCGTAACGAGGAAATTTATTTATCATCGATAGTAGATTTATCGAAGCGTATGCTAACATCGAAGATCTTAAATGAGTAAACTGCGGTGACTCGCCATCAGTATAGCTCACAATGGTACCTAGTTTTGTTCCATCTGATAAATAAGCATTACATCGGTTTATAAACGTATTTTTCTCCATTGTATCAGCGATTATAAACTCTAGTTCAGCATCGTCCATAATCAATCTTGTACACGTTCGTTTATGATCATGTGATCCTCCTTGAGTAAATTTACCGATTATTTTTCTGCCGAGATCTTTTGTAAGTTTTTCATCGTACTCGTTCCTGCATTTATTTATTTTAATGATATGATCTTCATCAATATCAGGGAATTCTTTCCTGGTATCATCGATATTAAATCTGTCCGGTTCTGGTAACCAAACTTGCTTCTGTGAATTATACGATATAATCACTTCAGTTACTCTCAACGATATTAAAAATCCAGCATCAAGCATATATCGCAATAGTACTATCGGAACCCAACGTCGCTCTGAAAAATGTTTTCCGAACCAAGCATAAGTAATCGCACGGAGATCTTCTCTAAATTCGAATGATTCTACGTGAGCAAATCCTGTTAAGTCAAAATCTGGTAATGGTCCGTTTATCGCAACCCTGGTCATGTCATGTGTAGGATGTCCGAATCTCTTAAAATATTTAGAACATGCTCCATATCCAAGACAACTTCCAGGATAACATGCTACCATACCAACCGAGATAACATCATTGTAATCGTATTTGGTGTTCCATAATCCACCATGCCCATATTCTATACAACTTTTCTTGACATCTTCAAGGAATTCCGATCGTGTCGTTTTCCATGAATTTCTCTCCTGAGCGAAATGAGCAGCGACTGACGGAACAGTAAAACAGTTATTCAATAATTGTCTAACTATGACATCATCAGGGGTATATTCACACCAAAGGCGTTGCGCAAGATGTTCCATTTCCTCATGGAGAGATTCTGTACGATAAATATCACCATTGGGTCGTACAAATTGATCATAATGATTATATTCGAAACTCTGAAATAACCAAACAGAAACAGGATCGGTTTTACTAATATTTTTAATAAAATCAAAGATATCACCGTCATAAAATTTAACCGTTCTATCTCGTGGAAATATTGTTACTGCAGCAGTCCATGCGTGCGCGTTATGATCAATAATATCTATCGGAGTTCCATTTTTTATATACTTCGGTTTGTACAAAATCTCTCCGGTTAACATTTTTACTGCTATTGGAAATCTTAATTTTTTCTCTAGCTCAGCGACATCTTTGATAGACGCTCCGGTATCTTTAACGGACTCTGCCCACATATTTATTTTTTTACGTCTTAAATCAGTTAAACCTTTACCACGTATCGCGTTTGTAAAATGTTCTGTAACTCGTTCAGCTATACAGTTTATCCTCGACGAAGTCAAGGTTGATAATTTCATCGGTTTTAGATCTGCAACATTAGGTTTATCATTCAGCGGAAATATTCCATAGACAACCGCAGTTACAGGGTACGATTTCTCATAATACGGTTTATCAATGCCAGTAAGTATTCCGGGTTTAGATTTATTATTTAAGAAAACAATATTACCCCCGGACTGCACGCGGACTGGATCACGCTTGTCACGAATAATCCAAATATCTTCTTCTGTATTTACAATAAATTTTATTAAAATAAAATATTTTTGATTATCAAGGTGATTAATAATTACTTTTCCTCGTTTGTCGTTCATCATATTAGTAACATTTCCAACTCTGAATGTTGACCATGCATGAACTGCACCATCGTCACGAAATTCCCTCTTGGCCTCACGGATACGTTTAGTTATATCCACATTCGTTAAAGCTAGATCTTGCATCGAAATACTAAGTTTATATTCGGGTAGTCTGTCAAGATCGAATCTGGTTGCGTAGGGTTCAATCATGGATAATTTTTCCATATTATAATTAAGGCAAGTATATATTTAATTGAACATTAATCTTTTGTATATGATTCAACCAAATCAATGCCACTGGTTAAAAATCGGTTATACATCTCCGTGTAACAGATCATGCGTGAATGAATACTGTAGTTATCATATGCAATGTGTCAGAAATGGGAGTCTAGGACCAAAACCGTGTATCGTGTGTAGCGCTGGAGTGCGAGGAAAAACTCAACTGTGTGCGCAATGCGGTGGTAAAAAATACAGAGAGTTGAAACGATATTACGATAAAAAATATAACGCTGATTCTCCTATAAGGACCGAAGAAGATTATTTGGCTAGATTTTCAAAAAAAATAATGATTTAAACAAATAATATTATATATATAAATGGAGCAAAATGAGTTTGTGTCACATCCAATCCTTACCAATTATGAAGCATCTCGAGAAGGTGTGATTAGAAACTGCAGATTGAAAAAACCAGTCGGTAGTGTTGATAAATTTGGTTATTTTAGATTCAATGTTGGTGGGAAAAAAAAATATTTCTCACATAGGTTCATCTTTGAATGTTTTCATGGAGTAGTTGAAAATGGACTTATAGTTGATCATATTGATGGAAATCCCCAGAATAATAATTTATCTAATCTGCGAATTATAACACAGAGTCAGAATTCTACATGTGGAAATACTGGAAGGTGCAAAGTATTCGTAAAGAGAGCTATTAAATCCATAAATACAGAAACAGACCAAGAAATAACTTTCCCATCAATTAGTGCAGCTGCCAGATATTTTGATATACATCCACAATCGGTACAACATGTCGCAAATAAAAAATACAAATCTGCATTTTCAAAAACATATAATCAGGGGATAGTATTTGAATATATCTAATTTTGTCTTCTTAACAAAAAAACAGATAGTTCTACTGTCAATTTTCCCAAGGATTTTGTTTAGCCATAATTACAGTCAATGGTCCATCATTGTCGCTGTCATTTTCACTCGTATTTTCACAATGTTCTCTTAATTGTCTTATACGAAAGTTCATGATCTTTTTCTGTTCGTATTCATGAGATAATTCTAGCTTGATTTTGTCAATAGCGTTTGAGAGAGGCACAAACAATTTTACCTGATCATCAGTGACAGTTGCCAGTGACTTTAACATTCCTTGCTGGATAATTTTCATAAACTTGTAATCAGCGGATAGCGTGAATCTGTTCTCGTTCTTTCGTTGTTGTAATGAGTCAAAATCACATAGAATCTTTTCAGCATTAAGATAATCAGATACATTGATACCGTTATGTTGTAATTTTTTAATCGCAGAAACAATGACATTGATATTTTCAAAATTCATTATATAATAAGTGTTTATTTAATATAAAAATAATATTTTTTTACAAAACATATATCACAACACAACTCCATATGAACTCCCAGCTTGTCATATAACATGCTGGCAAGTTCAGGAGCATTCTGAATTAATCCCCATGTGATCCCCTAAGGTGTCAAACAACATCTTAGTAGGACCAGAGGAAATTCCGAAAGACGAAACACAAACCCCATGTGATCCCCTAAGGTGTCAAACAACATCTTAGTAGGACCAGAGGTCACATATAAACTGATTGATGAACAATGATTATATTTACAGATGGTTATGATGTTGATTTTTTGCGGACGGCACATTTTGACCTTTGTGAACTCCCCGGTTGCCTTCTGACATCCGAGCAAGTTCAGAGGTCACATTTATGATTATATACAATGATGATTATATGATTATATACAATGATGATTATGGTTATATACAATGAAGATGATTATATGGTTATATACAATGATGATAATGGTTATATACAATGATGATTATATGATTATATACAATGATGATTATGGTTATATACAATGATGATTATGGTTATATACAATGAAGATGATTATATGGTTATATACAATGATGATAATGGTTATATACAATGATGATTATATGGTTATATACAATGATGATTATATGGTTATATACAATGATGATTATGGTTATATACAATGATGATTGTATGGTTATGAAATATATACAAATGGTGATGACGAGGGAATCTTGTCTACGTCCAACAGATTTTGTACACTCTCCCCCCATACAAAACCCCGGGGAGTGTAAAAGGTACATCCCTCAAGGGTGTATGATAGGAAAGTGTATTTTGTCTGTTGTGGATTTCGAGGAAATGCTCCGGGTTCCCCCAATTAAATAGCATCAGTCGCCAAATGCAAGATAAATACCTTTAGCATTTTTGGAGACTCGAACACGCGAGAGTCTGTAGAGTTCGATCTACGTCCAACCGTCTTACCATTTCGGCCATCGTTCTCTTATCAATAATACAGTTGAATTTAAGTATATTTGCCTGCTGCTTCACTAACAGCGATGCTTACAGAAAACAGATAGATCACTAAATAATTAACGAAAAACGATATATATCGTGTTCGTAGGGACTGAAACCTCACATTTTTCTGTGTAAAATGGAATTTTATATTTCTAGTTTCCAAAAAATATAATTCTGTATAACACTGAGTCTATGCGTAAGCCGTAACAGCGGATATTGATTTAGTCATATAGCGGATGTTCTTAAAATAACTTTACGCACAGCCGTTATATGGAATAATCAATATGCAGCCACAGTCTTCTAGATAATAGATTTCGATTATGCACGGATTTTATGTAAACAAAAGAATATAATATTATAGACATCTGGATATTTTTTTTGTTATAATAACGCTCTATGATTTCATATACAGGTTTATATTTAGTACTTCGTTTCTCGTGTCCAGAATTCTATTATTTTGGTCTGTAAGTTTAAAGTGTATTCTTGATAATAACGGATTATGAAATCGCAGGTACACGGGATTGATTGGCTCTGATACAATTAACGAACCGGGAGGGACCAACGGGCTAAAACTGAATAATATGTACCCTTGCTGGGCCTGGCTAGACTTAGAAAGATCTACCTGATAACTACCTTCAATAACATCACATGCCAGATTGACTGCAATTGTTGTTGTTATATTTACAATTCCTGGCGATATATGACGTCCGGTACCGTGTGGATCGTTATTGTATTTTAGTATAACCGATGGTGGAGTTATTTTTTTCCACGATTCAATTACTCCCGGATAATATTCTTCAGTAAGATCATTTAATGATTTCTTCATTTCAGCGTTATTTAAATCTGGTATAACAAATGTTTGTAAATCTTTTTCTGTTATTTTATAATGATCAAGAAATAACTGCTTAGATGTTGCACTTGTGTAAAGATTTTCATCGAGTTTAGTTGCAACGTTTATAATACCTCGATTGGCGATGTATAAATCGAGTAGGATCCTATTTAAATGTTTTATTGTTTCGATTACTTGATTTTTTACATCATTGCTATAATGATGAAATAATAAAATAAGTAAATTTCTTAAATCATTAAATGTTTTATCGTATTCAGGTTTAAGATCATCTAAAAATCTTTCAATCAATTTTTCATCAACAATATGTCTATCCCGCCCCTCTGGTGTAACGATAACAGTAAATGCTGGTCTACCCACCTTGGGGGTCCTTTTACCGTCAAAATCGGTAAAGTAATATCTATCGTCGATTGGATCAGATTCAAATAATATAGAAACCCATGGATATTCTTCTCGATATTCTGGATATTTAATGAATCTTTTTTCGTTTGTTTTAAATTCTTCCATTTTTGGTTCTGAAACTCCATTATAAACAGGTGCGACTTCAGGCCATCCTAACACTGACCTGATCGAACTTTGATAAATATCTACGAGGTAATCAGGAGAATTTATTTCAATCACCGCTGATAGTGTTGGTTCATGAACAGTGATCGCTATTTTAGATTCTTTCCCTGTGATAGATTTAATTCTGCGTTGAAATTCATCATTAATCTGTTCTATTTGATAACTGCCTGTTGAAATTCCAACAACTTGCCAATCAGGTGTTCCATCTGGTTTATTTTTATTCGCAAATACCAGTGAATTATTTGGTTGTTGTCCACCAAACGGTTTTGATCTAATATTAGGCCAACTATGATAAACTCGTAATTGCGCTAATGCTATTTCCTTTGCTGTAATTGCAGTCGGAAAATTAACGCTAAATTCAGGATTGGTTGAACTTAATGATATCATAGTAGTATTTGACGGCGTTGTATTAGCTACGATCTGCTGAATTAATTCGCGCTACTCTGACATTATTATTATCGTTATTATTTAATTCTCCATCTTTCCGTTATTGTCACTAGCGATCATGAATGCTTCATCGTAGGTTTTCATTATCGTTACGAACTCCTCATCGGATATTTTACCATCACTGAGATACGCTGAAATATACGAGCATAATTTAGTGTATGCGGCTGTTGCTGTGTGCAATTTCATTATATACTCGTTTAGTTTATTATTCGTACATGTAGATATTTTCTTAGCGATAATACTGAAAATACCTGCACATGTTGTTGCCGTTGAAACTATAATTGTCACAACTGCAGGCGCTGTCATCGTTATTGTTGATAATAATAATCCAGTTCCAGCAATAACAGCAGAAACCGAGTATACCATTAGATCAATAACAACCATACGTCGACGATATTTTTTTTACCTTTATCGTGTAATCGTCGATGATATTTTTTAGTTTGGTTTGACACTCACATACTTGAGTGTATCTGTGACGTTGAACATCGATAAATGACTCCTGATTCATTATACTTATCTAGGTAACTAATTGAGGAGTTTCAGCTACAAATTCAATACGCCACCAATAAGTCGCTGCGGTTAACTTTTTATCATCAGCTATCAGCATAAACGTTTCCTCGACATCTTTGTTTAACACTATAGACACAATTCCAGAAAAACTATCGGTTGAATGACGCCATGTAAATGTGGTAAATATAGTACATTTTTCAGCACAAAATATAGATAATCTATATACACCAGTGACCTCTGCGGTATGTTTAAGGATGTTATTTTCCGGTGTCCATGTTGCTTTTCCTGATGCGACTGTGTACACGATATTGTTAGCTCGTCCGTGTGGAATTTTAACGAGATTAGTTTTTTGAATAATATTAGGAATGCCACTAATGATATCTTTGAGTTTTGTGTTAATGTCAGCGAGATTAATAATAACAGTTGTTGGAGTTCCAAAAAAGTCATTAATAGATCTGTGTACATTTCTACGAAAATTTAGAAATGTTTGTACATGATTATTATATTCAGTTCTAAATGCAGCAATTTCATCATTGATAGTCGTTAATGAAGTCGTTATTGGAATTTCCCTATCGTCGACGTATTTCTTCGTTGCAGCGTCGAAATCTGTTTCTGGTGTTCTGAGATTATTAATACCATTATTATTCATGTCGAGAAATGCACGCATTATACCACCACGCACTGACACGTATTTGGATTCTTGATCATCGACGTATTTTTTTGTTGCTGCGTCTGTATCTGCGATTGGATCTCCAAGATATGTAATTTTTCTTCTTGACATAATAATGTCACCGGTAAATACATCACCAGTTTTCTTAACATAATCGTTAACCGATTTACCGGAATCCTGTATTTTACCCTGATCAGTGAAAGTAACGATATTATTAACAACCGCGTTGGGAATTCGTATAAGTACATCTGGTAGTTGTTTATTACTCGTTTTTAATCGTCCTTGTTTATCCTGAAAAACGACGACTTCATTTTGACCCACACTTGTGATATTTAATAAATCATCGATTTCATTTCTGAGCTGATCAAGGGTTGCATATTTAGATAAATCGAACTTCTCCTTATCTTTGCGAGTAGATCTTCCATAAATATCTACCATTATATTTACTGATATCTGTTTAAGTGTTATGACGTAGTGTAGTGAACGCGTGCACAACTTTATGAGGCGGTGCTGTTGATTTTGATATAGCATCAAGCACAGCGAGAGTTTCACGACCGCATATTGGAGGATCAGTTATTTTTTGTGTTGGTAGCGTTGAATACCAGATTGGAGCAGTATTATTGCTAACATAATGAAGAAATTCTTTTGGTGGTGCTAATCCATACGAATCGAAATAAATAATTCCACGTGGATCAATTGCATATCCTACCCAGTGCGTGCCTGGGCCAGAGTTTTTATCGAGATTAATGATACCGGTTTCATGTTGCATTGCAACGGTAGGTAATTGATCGCGCATAAAAACACCTCTGAAATTTTTTTTTATTTTTAATTGCTTAGCAGCATTAAGTAAATCAAAATTGGACATAGGTGATATTAGTAAACTGTCCCGGGAAGTCTTAGACCCTTTCCGTACCATGAATATGGAGTCCCTGGTAATCTTAGACCTTTTCCCTTTTTTTTGATTCTTTGTCCGGTTGCTTTCTTTAACGCCATTCCAGCAGCTGTTCCAACAGCGCCTAATGCAGCTGCTTTTGCAACAACTGGGGCTGCAGCTGCTATTAAAGCTGGTATAGCTGCGAGAAGCGGAAATATACCACCCGATTTAGCAATATCTTTGATGGCGCCCGCAGAAAGATTAAGTTTGACGCCTTTATTTGATTTTTTAGCATCATTGAAGTTTTTGAACTGACGCTCGGTCAACGATAGTTTATTTGCACCGGTCATCTGTTCTCGCTTTAGCGATATTTTTATTCCATAGTTATTTTTTTATGCTGATTACAGCTTTTTAATCTGACCAGGAGTCAGACTCACACTAACGTGATGATATGACATTATTAATATTATGAACGATCTAATTACATGTTTATTTACATATTTTCTACTGGGGCATCAATAACTCTCATTCGTCCACCAACACCCTCGAGTAACATCGATTTATCGCTGAGTATAACTGCGATTGCTTTGTAATTAGCAATAACTCCTCGAATCACACGAGCTCGAAAATGAATATCTACAACAGATTGTCTTGTTAAATCTAAATGTTCTAGAGAAAAGTAATAAATCGGATACAGCGTTGTAAAATCTAGCTGCGATATTTGTAAACCAGTATCAATATTTTGATCACGACCCATGAATGTCATTAATCGATGATATGCACGTGCTACATGATTTTGATCGAAATTCAGTAATATATCCTCGGATGGTTCTTGATGTCCATTAATCCTTAATGAAATCTCAGAAACACCAAGTTTGTCAAATATCATATTACTTTGTGTCTGATTATTTACTCGTGCAGTATTTTGAAGCGCAATAAATATATGTCGCGGTGCAGAAACACCTTGCTGTGATGCTATTTGCCACGTAAATAAACCATTAATATTACTCTGGATAGCATCTGTGGTCATAGTTAACCATGATAACGCTGATTTACCGCCTTGACTCATAAAAGATAACAACCGGTCTTCTTCAGATATCGAGGGGGTCATCACTGGCATCCACAGGGAAAGTTTTGTTAGTACTACTATACCTGCAGCAACTGCAGCATCACTCTATATTGCATCATTGTCGGTGGCTTTTCTAACAAGTACAACTGTATGTTTAGCTCCGAAAATGACTTTTCTAACATTTCTACAGAATCCAAAAATATGTGACAGTGGAATCGCACATGAAAATGTTCTCCTATCACCTTTTAACATTGATTTACGTACTGCAAATCCTAAGTTGAAATCTGGATTTGGAAAAGGTAGATCTTCAATAGCAGCAGCAACAGGAGGAGCAGCTCGATTATTTGGTTGTCGAAAAACCTGATTGCTGCTATCAGGATGGTCAGAAGTATCTTTTGAGAACATCATTGATGGGCCAGCTGATCTTGAATAATCGTCGCTGTATCTCGCAAGACCTAGTATTGTCGTGGCAACGTCGACGTCCTTCTTGATTGATTCAATATTTTTCCGTCAATCATGTACGTAGCGCTATCAAACAACGCCATAATACCATTATTAACAAAACCAACAATAACATTAGCGGCGTATGCCGCTGGTGCTGCAGGAACAGTGTTATCTAAAATTTCACCTTCGACTTCAATAAATGCCTCAGCGGGTAAGAAATATCTACTTGTATCCTGAACTTGAAGTTCAATTCGTCCACGCTGATCTGGAATTCGTGCGTCGTAAGAATAATACTGATAATCGCGCACAGACTCATCTTTGAGAACTGGTGCGTCCATGTCAAACGCGGGGTCAGATATGCGCTTAAACATCTTTATTATTATCGTCTTTGTCTAACTCGAAGACCACTTCGGGAAGTGAGACCACTTCCTGCTATCAGACTAGCGGTTATATCTTTTTCCTTTTCCGACATCGGGATATCAGCTAACTCTGCTAGTTTTTGATTAGCGGCTTGATTTATTATTTTACTTACATTTGCGGGCATCACTTCAGTGCTAGGTAACTTCACAGGTTGAGGCCGGGTCGCTTGTGGTCTGCGTATTAATCTTGATAGTCTATCTTTGATTGCTGAGAATGCTTTGCTAGCAAGATTACCAACAGCGCCTATACCTTTTTCGCGAACAACATCAATAGCTTTCATTCCTAGTTGCTTTGCAATCGGTATTGCCTTTGGGGCTATTCTTCTAAACAGACCCTGAACAACATCACCTAGTCCATCTCCGTAGGTCGTTTTGTACACTGGTAATCGAGAGTTTATTACCCTGACCATGGTTGGTCCACGAATATTGTGTATGATCATTTTATTATTAAGTGACTTTATCACTAATTACATACTTAGTCACTATGATAATCATAAGTGACATCGTCACTGATTTCATTAATAAGAGACCGATATACATTAATATCCATGATACCACCTGTAAATAATCGTTTGCAAATATCAGCTGCTTCATTAATGATTTCTGGGGAATTATTACCAGCTCGTTTTCCTCCAATGAGAATTTCTAATCGATCGACATCAGCAAGAACGTTATTGGGACAAGTAATAAAACCACTTCCTAGACCACTTCCAGTTGCGCCAGGAGTATCATAAAATACTTCTTCTTCCTCTTCAATTGGTTTCGGTGTTTTTTGCTGTAATCGTTTTTGTTCTTGTTTATGTTGTTGTATCTTTTGTTGTAGTTGTTTCATTTTTTCTTGTCGTTCTTGTTCTCGTTGTTGTCGTTTTTGTTCTTGTAGTTGTCGTTCTTGTTCTCGTTGTTGTTCTTCTTGTTGTTCTATTTGTGATTTATGTTTTAATACTTGTTTTTTTTTCCTCTGGCAACAATTGGATATACGAAATATAACTATCTATTGCATTAATATATTCTATATATCTTAAATCATCAATTCTAGCCTGATCAACGTCATAATATATGCGAAATATCCATTTGTACCAATTTTCACGGCTTATAGGTTTATCAACATATTCAGGTTTTAAAAAAATCCCTCGATCATTATAGCTTTTCACAGCAATCATAACTAATTTTCCTGGATTTTTAATCTCTCTAATTACAGTAATAGCATTTTCAGTAAATTTGTCACTTATATCAATTCTCTCTTTTATTTGTTCTTCTAGTTTTTCTAGTTCTTGTGAACGATCCTTTATATCACCTATGTCACCACGAACTTGTTCAATACTTTCAAGTATTTCCGGAACTGGCATCGCAGCAGCTATTTCGGCTGGAAATTCACGTAAAATTTTTTTTGTCTTTTTTGTTCTTCTTGCTATTTTTTCAGTTCCTTCTGCTATTTTTCCAGTTACTTCAGCGGTTTTCTCTAATACAGGTTGAATACCCTTAGTGGTCTCAGTGATAGGTTCGAATAATTTTTTTTGTATCCTCTTCAAATTCAACTTGAGATTCCTGACGCGATTGTAGTTGTTGCTTAACAGAATCACGAACGGGTAGATATTTTTTAATTGCCTCTAGTCGCTCTCGAGCTAATTTAGCTGAGTGTGGTTCTCCAATATTCATTATTGATAATATATATACTGGCTGTTTAATTTATAGCAGCAGAGAGGGTGGACGACAAAAATTGAGTGACCAGCACGTGAAAAAATCTGGTCAATTAGAGAAATTTTCATTATTAAGACAAAAACTGTTTTTTCAGCCTTCGTAAGAACCCTTTAATTTAAAAAATAAGGTCTCTAAAAAGTTGTAGGGTCCACCATTTTTTCATTATTAAGACAAAAATGTTTTTTAGCCTTCGTAGGAACCCTTAAATTTCAAAAATAAGGTCTCTACAAAGTTGTAGGGTCCACCCTCTCTGCTGCTTTTAAGTTATAAATACAAGCTGGCCCAGTAGAACATCCTGAGCGTTTTGGCTATTGTTAAAAACCTCTTTAAATTTGGGAAAACAATATAGATTGATGCCTTGTTTACATTTTGTGTCTTGTTTTAATAAGACTTCGTTTACAACAGAACTATCGATACAAACATAATTCATAAAATTTTAAGCCAAGTCATCAAATCACCAACTGAAGCAAATATATACATTTAAACGAACATTGAATGCATTCAACAGTTTATGATTGCTTGCACGTGAAGTCGCAGGTCTTAAGAGTGCAATAATAAAAAACATTGTTGCAATTGAATATGTCATTTTGGGACAGATCATCTTGAAGATAAATGTTTGACCTCTATATAATATGTTTATCTTTCTATATATTTACTGAAGTTCTGTGCAAGTAACTTCCAAATTCGGTTAGTGATAATTCGATCTCACCTTAACGAGATTTTTCACTTGATTCACATCTGTTCTCTCCTGTTTGAACACTCAGTAGGCAAATGATGAAATAGGGGCGGATATAGCTTATTTACTAAATAGGACGTTTTAACTTTACAGATGGGTCGGATAATTAGGCAATTTCAGTACAAATTTACAATGAATTCATGCGTGTTTCCAATAGCATTTTGATGTACTTCTTTCGTACATGTCGTAGTTTTATTTGCATGTATTGGACGTGTATTGTATGAATGTATCGTGAGTTTCCCAACACTACTGTCTCACATGCATGAACTATTAATAGAAAATACCAGGGACTGTTATATACACCTGCTATTCTTCTTATAGTTTCGCTAAGTAGTTGGTATTTGATGCTTCGATCAAAAGGGAGATACAACGTTTTTGCAACATGTAATTTGATAGCGGAGATCTGTCTACAAGTTTCCCACTGGACAATCGAGGACATGGTTTCGAGCGTGTTATCGCCAGATTTGGAAGAAAGACACACTCAAAAATCGAGAACAAGCACCAAGCGTGTAAACGGGGACCTTCCTACAAATCATGATTTTACATTATTCTAGGCTAAAATAGTTGGTAGAAGCAAGATTTTAGCATTTGTCAACCGAGGACTTCGTCGGTTGGAGGTGTGTCCTCGGTATGTTGGTATGTAATCTCATGAATGTCCTCGGTTTACACCAAATACACACACACACACACACACACACACACACACACACACACACCAATACCAAAATTAAAGGTTTATTGCCATCACCATTTGGCCAAATACTGCGTCATCATTATAATAAATATCCCTAACAATCGAGCAGTGTTTTCGTTGTTGTCCATTGAAAGACAAAGTCTTTGTAAAATGTCCAGCTACACACATACACATGCCATGACAGTTATCTCTGGTCAATGTCTGATTTCTGTTAGTTTAACTCTGATACTATAAAGTAACCTTCCCAATGATCACCATTGATGACAATGAAATTCCTAGGTTCCTTCAGCATCTGGATCAAAGTCATCTTGATAGATTTCAGGATCTTTTTGACCTCCATAGTCTCACGTTTGGGTCTCTGTATTATCCGTCACATTTTGCTTCAGGAGAGGAGACAAAACATTACGGATGATTGGCATAACCTAACAGCGAAACTGTCTATGCATAGGTCAAGTCCTCTAGTGATAGGTCTCTCACAGCTAGTTGAATATTAATTTAAAACAGTGTGAAATATGAAGACTGGTAGAAGTGCTTTTCACACTTTTATCTTTCCACAGAGTGTAAATGTTCTTTTTGCTCCATTAAATAGATCCAAATCTCTTATGAGAGTAAACTAAGTGGGACACGTCTAGTTTGTAAATGAAGACTGTTGCTAATGTACGTACGTTAAATCACTTTGAGCCAATTTAGAGTGTAAAATTTGGTTAAACAAAGGCTCTGGAACACGTTCTCGCACCCATCAAACCAAGCAGCTGAGCCAGAGTCTAGTACAAGAATCTCAGTTTGAGGCGGCTGATAACAACTTTCTTTGGGATGAAATGATCAAAAGTGAAGCAGCCTATTGGTTTTGGTTAGTGTTTGATTCAGTAATCAGTGTTGGAGAACCAATACGTAACTGTGTTTTTATTTCCTCTGATATTGTTTGTTTTCATGACCAACACACTGGTTTAGCACAAAGCAACAAGAGAATTGCTTAAATGTTTGTATATACTTTATTGTTCTATCATTTGTATAGTCTACTACCTGCTACAACAAATCATATATATCATCCATTATAGCTGACAAGTCACAAATTCATAAGGCATGCATTTACGTGTTAAAGCAAGCTAAAAACGTCTCGTATGATAACTATATAGCTCTTATGAAATGCTTCAATCAAAACAAATCTTCCAGGAGTACACCAGTTGTTTAATTTGACTTAGCTATAGATAAAGCGCACATACATCCATTTGGCAGAATTCATAAATGTTCGTATATCCGCTTGCATATATTAGAACTATTAGACGACATCTCGGTCTCGGTTGCTTGGGATAAATTCTAGCTAATATTGGAATCTTTGCCAGTAGATTATTTGAAACCAAATATAATGTAAATACTGTTTGCCTCCACAAGCTAATGGTTGAAGCCATGGAGCGTTGTAGACTGATAAAAGTTAAGGCAATATAACATGATATATAAAATATAAACAACCCATAATACATCAAACAGAAAAAAACTACAATAAGAATAGAAAACGAGGGACAATGAAACAAACCAAACAAAAAAAACATACCGATCAATAACATGAAAGTACATTTTAAAATTATTTGTGTGATTTAGAGAGGAAGTCACCGTCAGATAACCAGGTGGACAAAATACATAATATTACAAGGATCGTATGCATACAACGATAACAGTATTAAACACATATCATAAGCAAATTAGTCAGC
This sequence comes from Megalonaias nervosa, assembly GCA_016617855.1. Taxonomy (NCBI): domain Eukaryota; kingdom Metazoa; phylum Mollusca; class Bivalvia; order Unionida; family Unionidae; genus Megalonaias; species Megalonaias nervosa. The sequence continues at coordinate 19,657 of JAECUM010009551.1, read as the reverse complement.
AAGTTTTGACAGATTAAGTTAGCATGTGTAATGTCAGAGTCTGAATACATTAATGTAATGTAGATTTAAGTTATTGTTGAGTTAACGAAAAGCTCTTGTGATCATAGTAGTCATCGGTGGAGAATTTGAGGGAAAGTTAGCAATAAGATTACAATAGAAAATATCAATGAATCGCACTTGAGCCATAGTACTTGTAGTGATCATTTGCCCGCAATTGTTAGCGGGCTATTAACCTTGACTATTTTTTCAAGCAGCATAAAAATGTTTGGTGTCTTTTCATTATCTCGTTCACCATGCAGAATAGCAAATTTAATAACAAAACCTCTGACCTGACCCCATTCATCTTCTTGACTACCACATCCAGATTGATTTAAAGCACTTTATCAGTGTTTTTAAAGTAAACTGCACGTTTCTGTGAAATATGTGCATTTTATGAACTAATCCTATGTCAAATTATAGTTGTAAACTTCAAGGACTCGTCCATCCGGTACTGAAGTTGTAGTGTTTATTGATTTATCAACGAATGTACTTTTCGTTGCAGAAACCTTGTCAACATTACCGTATGTAGATTCCGTGGTCCGTTTCTCGTTATCCTTATGAGCTACTGACCCAGAATGCATTATGTTCTCCAGCAGCTTCATAATGGGCTGTTCGTTAGCTGCCTCATCATTAAGTGTATCAATCCTAATCATATATCTATTCATCATCCGACATTCATCCAGTTTTCTATCATATCCGAATACATTTATTTGTTTGGTGACCTTCATAGCAATTTTGCAAGCAATGCAGCTGGGCAGTAACTCTTCAAAGAAGAGGATGATTGAAAGACGTTGAAGGTTTAGGTGCATGTCTTTGGGAAAGCGTTTGATCAGTTCATCGCACGTCGTGGACAAAACTGCAATTAGTGCATTGAGCATAAGGATGGTAGTCATCGTTATAAAGATAACATATACAATAGATATCAGTACAGATTGCTTAGCTGTAAATAACTGTATTTCCGCTAGACCAAGGAAACTCTGAAATGTAACAAACAACATTTTCCACCAGTTACCATAATCTTCTCCACCATCGATATTAGCTCCTTGAAGGAGCATGAACATTGCTGTCGAAAAGGCCAATAGTTGTAGAAAGATAATAGGAGCAAACTGAGCAAGATCGTGAACCAGGGCTCGTTGAATCAAAGAGGTGAAGAAACAAAAGTGCCGATGTGCTCGCATAAAGAAGAGAGAAATGTACCAGCCGATGACAATCGCAGTTAAAAGAAGGTAATGTTCGTACGTTTCAACCCAAGTTAATGGAAAATCAAGTATGAGGCACAATGCAAACAGCGAAAATAGAACCTTGAAACTTGCATTAGCATATGGATTTAAGAATGGCTTGTAACTTTGACGAAACCGTCCTTTGCAAATCTGAATGATAACTGTAAAAACCCCTCCCATCCACACATAAAAAAGTGCGACAGCTAAATATATGGCAGAAGAGATAGCCGGGAATTGTCCACCAAAGCCTTTGTTAATGCTAGCAGCTTCCCTTGCACTGGTCACTCTCTCTACGGCTGACGCTGTAAGGACCACCATAATGACGATGTGAATAAACCACCATATGTACAGATACCAACGATAGCACTTCCACTTTCTGGCGATCATCCACTTTATCGGCAGGATTTTCATAAACTGCAGTGCCGGCGTGTAGGGGAGATCAAAGAAAAAGTCAAATATTGATGGCTCACATTCATCATTTGATGAGGAAACATCTTTAACATTGTCCTCCTTATGTTTCTCTTTTACCATATTTTTTCTTGTCAATATCTTCAATTTGTCGTCTATATCCGTCATGTCGTACAGCTTGACATCAAACAGACCTCCAAATCTATCATTGTCAGGGTAACAGTATGCCTGTGAAATAGACAACTATATTACTAGGCTGTGGGTTTAAATTCTCGTTGATTTAGCGATCGAGAAATTAAATCAAAGAAATTAAAGGAATTAAGTGGTAATAAACCGTGACATGAATGCCTTTTCTCATCAATATATTTCCAAAGATAACTGGATAATACACTTCACTTTTCTTCGAGACAGTAGAAATCTGATAAATACTTGTATGCATGTATGTGTGTATTTGTGAATGTATGTATGTATGTATGCATGTATGCATGTATGTATGTGTGTATGTATGTATACATGTATGTATGTATCTATGTATGTGATTTATATAGGTATGTTTATTTAATATTTAAGGTGCCACTGAAGAGATGCCAATAATAAAACAGTAAAGCATTATGAATAGTTTGGCATATCTTTGATGTGTGTTGGATCTGTACACTTATTCATATGACTTTAAACCTACATATTATGAAACTAATAGCAGATACGGTGATCCAAGTAATTATCGGTTTTGTAGCAATATTGACCTAATAACAAATACGATACCTACCTGATCCATAAAATACTCGAATATCTCGACCATACCAAATTTGGCAGCTAGGACTAGGGGAGTTTCTTGATCTTTATTGGTCATCGAGAATAACTTTCTGATACGTCTTTTACTTTTCTCTTCCATGGGAAAGTTTATTGTTTTAACGATGAATTTAATCACGGTCAATGCGTCATCTTCTTTTTCTGGGTAAGTGTGTGCATACTTTAAGAGAGAGTGGCATAGGTTATCATGTTGGCTATTTTGCTGGCAGATGTTAATATTATATTCAAGTAAGAGTTCAATAATTTCCTGTTTGCCCGTTAAGGCTGCTATTGACAGAGGTAATTCTCCCATCATGGCAGTATTCTCGAATTCCTTTCCGGTAGCTCTTTTCGAAAGCAGTTTTCCAAGACCGCCCCTAGAGACTTCTTTTGCTTGAATGAGACTGCGGACAACATAAGGGATTCCCTTGCATATGGCCATGTGCAGTGGAGTCTGTCCTGAAAAATACTCAGACGCAGCTCTATTGCTAGTTATCAGTTTGGGATATGTTTGTAAAAGGTACTCGAAGACCTCTGTCTGGAGTCTCTCTCTCTTGTCATTGCCGAATGAGAACAATGAAACTACCTGATGTAAAACTGTTGCATAGTGGTATTGTTCAAGTCCATTATAAAATGAATGGTAAATGGAAAGATTTTCTATGTTCTCTTTGAACTTAAGGTATGCAATCCGTATCTCCTCTTCCTTCATCCGAATCTGTGTTTGTCCAGCCAGTATGTCAATAAAGTGAAAAACATCAAGATTTAGCTTCTGTTCCTGTTGTTTATCAGTGATGTTTATAAACTTGGTTGTCATTCTGCAAAACCAGAAATTCTTTAATTTTGGCATTTCAAGATAGAAAATGGAAAACGCCTAAAAAAAAGTTGACCCATATTCTTCTACAATGTAATAACTACTACTACTACTACTACTACTACTACTACTACTACTACTACTGCTACTAATTATTATTATTATTATTATTATTATTATTATTATTATTATTATTATTATTATTATTATTATAGACTTCAGGTCTTTAGGAATATCTGCACTTCCATTCTTAGATACATAAGGCGAGTGGATGAGTCTTTGTGAGTAACCTTAGAAAAGTATACAACTATTGTATGCCATTTATGTCCTGTATAACTATGTATAGTTTGCAACTGGATAACGCAACTATGGAAGGTGAAGTCAGTTCAAACCGATACATCCAGTGAGAACAATTAAATAATTATTATTTTATACACGGTATTTTAGGAGAGAAACGGATGTCCTCATGCGGTTTATCAGGAATGGATCACAATGATATAATACCATAACTTTTGTCTCCCTAGTAAAATGAAATGGCTTTTGCCTTGTTTGTCACTTTGGGGCCGTTCCAACTGTCGTCGCCTGTATCCCATGACAATTGGCCCACACGCAAGCGTCGCATGTTGATCACTTCTAATTTTGTCTGTGGGGGTTCAAGAACTTCCCTCGCCACACACACACACACACACACACACTTGACGTGAAGTAACTGAGCCAGTCATGGCGAGGAGAAGAGTTTTGTTCCAGATGGATGTGACCCAAAAGGGTTCCAAAAGGGCAAATCCCGCTATTTAGTACCACTCTGCTCTGATTGTAGAAACCAAATCCCACAGTGTACTTATTTCTGGCAAGCCTATGTTGACGATCAGTAGACACAATAAATGAATCTCCTGCGTACAATCAGGTTTGAATAACTATATCAACAAAAAGCTCTGTATTGATATTTCTTCAAAGCTATGCTTGAAGTGAGAGAGAGAGAGAGAGAGAGAGAGAGAGAGAGAGAGAGAGAGAGAGAGAGAGAGAGAGAGAGAGAGAGAGAGAGAATAACTAGATTAGTTGAGTCGTGAATATTTCTGCATTAAGCTATCAGCAGTTTATATACAAAAATATTGAATGTTCGTCAGGCTATTGACTCGCAAAGTATACTGAAGGAATTTATTGAAGTCTATAATATAGCATAAACCTGCCAAGTAACTGGTATGGCAAAAATGTGACAGGTAAGCTAAGATCGCAGTATCTTTAGAATGTATCGTACAGGTTCATTAAAGTAGCACAAACGATGTCGCATTATCGGAAAGAAACGGAGTACGCATCGAAATAGAAATAGAACGAAACAAACTTGGGCAGAATTTTCGTGAAATAAAACTAAAAAGAATCTGCATAATATCGTTCATGAAAGAATACACTTCACAAGAAACATAACTCGCTCAGTAAGTCTGAAGCGAGTGACGTTTTTGATGAGGTCAGTGACGAGGATATTCAAGAGCCAATCATAAGAATGAAATCTGAACTCTCTTCTCTTCAGTGGATATAAGAAAACTATTATGGCATTATGAGGACGCAGAAGAGGAAAGACGCAAGCATGGACAATAACTGTTAGAAGTCTCTGCCAAAAGCAACCAGGCAAAACTATTTCGGAAATCTACCTGGGGTCCAGGAAATTTGATGTCGTTGGATTCCAACCCATAAAGTCTGGTCGTATTCGAGTTAGCCTTGTACTCACTGACGGGTATTCTGAGCTAAGTGATGGGTCATTTGAGCTCATTTGTGCGATTAGGGCTGGAATTTAATTTGCTTTTCTTTGCAAATCACTTTGATGATGCGAATGATAATAACAAGCTTTTTCTTTTTGAGTAAGCCTGATCTGAAATTTAGAGTTACCATAAAGTAGACTAATGAATTGAAATGCAACAGTGTTTCCGCGAGTTTGGTATGCTCTTGGGTCTGCATTGGAAGCTCCAATTGCTTTGGGACGCAACAAATGCAAAGTTCGAACCCGTGACAGAAATTGCCATTATGAGTACTACAAAACACAAAGTAGCTTTAACCTGAAGAAATAAAAAAAAGCGGCGGATTGACTGAGATTACTATATCGATTGAAGGCTTTAATATAGCTGTATCAAGGACTTCCAGAAGAAGTTGCACGCATTCTCAGAAACAAACCGGAATATATTAATACGTTGGTCATCCTGGGTGTGACCTTGGAAATAGAACGCAATAAACTTGGGCCGATTTTTGAGGCAAATGAAACTAACAAGAATCAGCAAAATGTCGTGCATGAGCGAGTACACCTTCAAAAGCAAAATAACTCACCCACTGCTTCTAAAGAGAATGACGTTACTGATAAGGTCACTGAAGAGGATGTTAAAGAACAATCTAATTAAACAAATGCTTTTGGACCTTAAGTATAAGAATGACCGAACTCAAGTGGAAATACGAAAAATCTTATAAGGACGCAGAAGAGAGAGAGAGAGACAGTCAGACAGAGAGACAGAGAGAGACAGAGAGACAGAGAGAAAGAGAGAAAGGGAGAGAAGATCCCACAACTATTGCTTAACCTCGACATGAAAATGCGGTAGGATGCTTCATTAAGTTGCAACAGATTTCTTTAAGTGTTCACTAAGTACGCTCTGCCACAAGGCTGACGATGACGAGATGTTTCACCTCTCGAGCTGAGGAAGTACCAATTATGAAACGAGGTTGTGTCAACATGAAGTGCACTATGGCGGCCGGAACCAACGTCATCAGGAAAATTTCCATACAATGCTTAGTTGATCAAGGTCAGAACACGTCTTTGGCTGGGTAACGGCCTATATTGGCTACACATGAGCCATCTCATTATGCAGCTACTCGAACAACCTCCGGCTGTGAGGTTTTCTCCATTCTCTCATTCTCTTCAGTTATTGTTCAATCGTAACTTTATAGTCCTCATAGGTCAATATTCATAACATCCAGGTTTGCAGATGACCTTTTGGTTTGATATCCATATACCTGTGTGTCTGTAATGACAATTGTGTCCTAATATCGTTCCTGTCAATAATGAAACAGGTAACCTACCCTCAGGTCCATCGATGCCATCGCAGGCCCGGGTGTACTAAAGTGGGCTGGGGTGGTTGGTGGTTGAAATGGAGTGATGTGGCGCTAAAGTAGCCTTTAATATCTACTACTACTAAATTAATGAAATGAGTAGCCAGCAAATGAAGCTGTAAATGTCATTTATATAGACCTTTTAGCCAAGAATTCTACCAGGTCATGTTGAAACTCATAGACACTCAGATGAATGTGGACAAGCTGCGACATGTCTGGTTGACATCACTTCGGTTAAGTTTTGTTAAACACTGCATGAAATACTGAACATCTTTGGGTAAGTAGTTTCAGTTAACGAATTGTTGCAGACAAATTGTCTGATCTTTGAAGAACGTCAGGCTGTGCATGAGTTGTACACACAAGTGCCATGACAGTTATATCTGATGAATTATGTTAACACTGAAACTATAATGTAAATATTCCAAAAGATCATCGTTGATGTCAATGACATTCATAGGTTGTTTCCACATATGAGTCACAAGATACTAGATCGATTTCAGGATCTTGGAGACCTCCACAGTTTCACGTTTGGTTCTCTGCTATTCTCCAAGTCATTTTGATTCAGGAGAGGAGGAGACAAAACATTCCAGATGAATGGCATAACACGTTTTCGCACACCCAAAATCAATCAGCTGACCCCCAGGCTATTACACAAATCTCAGTCTGAGGCAGCTGATAAGAATTGTCTTCGGGATGTCTTTGATTAAATGTGGGGCAATTCTTCCCGGACAAAAGGTGAAGCAACTTATAGGTTCTTGTTAGTGTTTGATTCAGTAATCAGTATTGGCAGAACCAATATGTAAATGTGTTTGCGATAATTTTAATTTCCTCTGTTAATGTTTGTTTCCATGACCCACGCACTGACTTAGCACAAAACAATAACAAAATTGCTTAAATGTTTGCATACACTTATTGTTTTCTCATTTGTAAAGTCTACTTATGCCAGCTACAACAAAACTAAACATATCATCCAGTATATCTGATAAATCACAAATCCACACGGCATGCATTTACTTGTTACAGCAAACTAAAAGCTTCTCGTATGATAGCTATATAGCTCTTGTGAAATTCTCCAATTAATACAAATCTTCCAGGAAACTATAAGAGGGGTGAACAGGGTGTACACCAGTTCTTTAAGGTGACCTAGCAATAGATAAGACACATATGCAGTCATTTGGCAAAAGTCATACATTTTCGTATGTCCGTTTGCATATATTGGAACTATTGGACAACATCATTGGCTCAGTGGCTTTGGATAAATTCTAGCTAATATTAAAATCTTACCATGGGTTATTTGAGAAAAAATTAAAAAAAGTACTGTCTGTTTCCACAAGGTAATGGTTGAAGTTCTTGAGAATGTGAGATTGGTGGACGCTGAAGAAATATAACATGATATATAATATATAAATAGCCCATAATACATCGAAAATACATACCTCAGGAAAAGAAAACAGGGTAAAATGAAACAAAGCAAAGCCAAAATAATGATCAAAACTTGATAGTACATTTATAATTATTTTGTGCTTTAGAGAGAAAGTCACCACCAGATAATGCAGAGAAAAGACAACATGACATTACAAGAATCGTACACATGCAAAGATAACTCTGTTAAACACGTATCAGAGTTGCTGTAATATATAAAGCGTCTTGCAATAAGTAAAGATTGTACAGTCAGAGCATACATTATATGTCTTATGTTAGTTTTCAAATGATGCTCATTTTGGCATATATATTATATATAACAAATGTAATCCCATCATGATTATTTCAATAATAAAATTGCCATTTTTCAGCCAATCATGCATTATATAGTGAATATGTATTCACTGCACAGACAGCTATATTAACATATCTTAATCTGATTTCTAAAATTTCAAAAATTGTCTTCAGTGAACTGAAAGGAATATATACTGAGCAAAATAGCATAACAAGCAAAAGATGACAGCGATTTAAATGACAGTTTTGTAGTTTCTTTTCTGCCAATGTGTCTTTTATATCTTGTTGTGGTAGTGCAATAAATTATGTGATAAGCAACTTAGCAGGTTTCCACAGATCAGGTTACCGTTTGTAATTTTAGAGTCTGAATACGTTAATGATTAAACAAAAAATAATTGGCAAACGGCCTTGGTAATAAAATATAGTTTTGATCATTAGCAGAGTTGATGGTGTAGTCATGAAAAATCGATACCTTCAAGAAGAGTATGAGTCACTGAAAATCTCCAGTGACCTAGTAGTCATCGTTGGAGAATTTAAGGGAACGTTAGCAGTAATATTACAGTAGAAAATAGCAATGAATCGCACTTGAGCCATAGTACTTATAGCGATCTTTTGCCCGCAATTGTCAGATGCGATTGACCTTGACTATGTTTTCAAGCAGTATAAAAATGTTTGGTGTCTGTTCATTCTCTCCTACATTATACAGAGTAGCAATGTTATTAATATAACCCCTCATCTGACACCATTCCTCATCTTGACTATCATATCCGGATAATTTAAAGCACATTTTTAGCCAGTTTGTTTCAAACCAAACTACAGATAGCTAAGAAATATGTGCACTTTATGAACTAATCCTGTGGCACAGGATAGTTGTAAATTTCAAGGACTCTTCCATAAGGTACTGGAACTCTCGTGTCTGTAGTATCGACGCCGAATGTACTTTTCATTGCGGAAAGCTCGTCACTAGTACTGTATGTAGATTCTGTGGTCCTTTCTTCGTTACCGTTTCGAGCTAATGACCTGGTTTGCATCATGTTCTCCAGCAGCTTCATAATGGTTGGTGTCTTTTCGTTATCTATCTCATCATTAAGTGTATCAGTTCTAATTATATATCTCTCCATCTGCCGACATTGATCCAGGTTTCTGTCATATCCGAATACAATTACTTCTTTGGTGACCGTTACAGCAATTTTGCAGGTAATGCAGCTGGGCAGCAAACCTTCAAAAAATAGAACGATTGAGAAACGTTGAAGGTTTAGATGCATCTCTTTGGGAAAACGTGTGATTAGATCAGTACACGTCGATGACAAAATTGCAATCAGTGCATTGAGTATAAGTATGGCCGTCATCGTTCTAAAGATAACATATACAATTGATATCAGTACCGACTGCTTAGCTGTAAATAAGGGTATTTCTGCTAGACCAAGGAAACTCTGAAATGTAGCGAGCAACATTTTCCACCAGCTGCCAAAATCCTCTTGACCATCTATATTCGCTCCTTGAAGGAGCATGAACATTGCTGTCGAAAAGGCCAAAAGTTGGAGAAATATAATAGGTACAAACTGAGCAAGATCGTGAACCAAGGCGCGTTGTATCAAAGAGGTGAAGAAACAAAAGAACCTATGTGCGCGCATAAAGAAGAGCGAACTGTACCAACCGAGGACAATCGCACCTAAAAGCAGGTAATGCTCATATGTTTCAACCCACGTGAATGGAAAATCAAGTATGAGACACAATGCAAACTGCGAAAATAGAACTTTGAAACTTGCATTAGCATATGGATTTAAGAATGGCTTGTAACTTTGACGAAACCGTCCTTTGCAAATCTGATAGATAACTGTAAAATCTCCTTCCATCCATACATTAAAAAGTGCGACGCCCAAAAATATGGCGGAAGAGATAGCTGGGAATTATCCACCACGGCCTTTATTAATGGCAGCGGCTTCCTCTGCACTGGTCACTCTCTGCACGGCAGACGTTGTGAGGATCGCCATAATGACGGTGTGAAAAAACCACCATATGTACAGATACCAACGATAGCACCTCCACTTTCTGGCGATCATCCACTTTATAGGTCGGATTTCCATAAACTTCAGAGCTGGCCTGTAAGGGAGGTCAAAGAAAGAGTCGAATATTGACGGCTCACATTCCTCGTTTGATGAGGGAACATCTTTACCATTGGCATCATCTTGTTTTTCTGTTACCTCATGTTTTCTTGTCAATATCTTCAACTGGTCGTCTGTCTCCGTCATGTCGTACAGCTTGCCATCAAACAGACCCCCAGATCTATCATTGTCAGGATAACAGTATGGCTACGAAATAGACGACTACGTTATTAGGCTGTGGATTTTAGTTCTTTTTTGATTTATTGATAAAGAAAATAAATCAGCGAGAGAATGAAGTGGTAATATACAGTGACATGAATGCCTTTGCACATCAATCTATTTCCACTGATAAATGGACAATACAGTTTGCTTTTCTCCAAAACAGTAGGAAATCTGATCAAAGCGTGTATGTATGTATGTATGTATGTATGTATGTATGTATGTATATATGTATGTACATATCTATGCATGTACGTATCTATGCATCTATGCATCTATGTATGTTTGTATGCATGCATGCATGCATGCATGCATGTATGTATGTATGTTTGTAGGCATGTATGTATGTATGTATGTATGTATGTATGTATGTATGTATGTTGTGAGTTATATCGGTGTATGTTTACTTGATATTACTTTACAATATTCTATATACGTTATATAAAGTGCCATTGAAGAGATGTTAATAATAAATCATTAAATCTTTATGAATAGTTAGTCATGCTTTTCATTAATATTGGACCTGTAGATTGATTAAGACGACTAGAAACCTGCATATTATTAAACTAATTGCAGACTCAGTGAGCGAAGTAATTATCGGTTTTGTAGAAATATTGACTGAATAACAAATAAAACATCTATCTGTTCCATAATATACTTGAATATCTCGACCAGACCAAATTTGGCAGCGAGGACTAGGGGAGTTTCTTGATTTTGATTGGCCATCGGTAATAACTTTCTTATATGTCCTGTCCTTTTCTCTTCTATGGACATTTGTGTTTTTTCATCGATGAACTTAATCAAATTCAAAGCCTCATTTACCTTTTCTGGGTAAATGTGTGCATATTTTGAGAGGGAGTGGCATAAGTTATCATGTCTGCTGTTATGCTCGCAGATGTCAATATTATATTCAAGTAAGAGTTCGATAATTTCCTTTTTGCCCGATAAGGCTGCTATTGACAGAGGTAATTCTCCCATCATGACAGTATTCTCAAATATATTTCCGGTAGCTCTTTTGGAAAGACGTTTTCCAAGCCATACCCTAGAGACCTTTCTTGCTTCAGTGAGACTGCGGACAACATAAGGGTCTTCCCTGCATATGGCCATGTGCAGTGGAGTCTGTCCCGAGAAAGACTTGGATGCGGCTTTATCGCTTTTTATTAGTTTGGGATATTTTTGTAAAAGGTACTCGAAGACTTCTTTCTGTAGTGCATCTCTCTTCTCATTCCTGAATGAAAACAGCGAAACTACCTTATGTAGAACTGTGGCATAGTCATTTTGTTTAAGTCCTTTATAGAATGAGTTGTAAATGGAAAAATTTTCTATGTTCTCTTGGAATTCAAGGAATGCCGTCCGCATCTCCCCTTCCTTCATCCGAATCTGTGTTTGTCCAGATAATATTTCAATGAAGCAAAAAAACCCAGCTTGATTCAGCTCCTGTTCTTCTACAGCCCTGATACTACAACAACTACTACTACTATTAGTTATCATTGTTATTATTATTATTATTATTATTATTATTATTATTATTATTGTTGTTGTTGTTGTTGTTGTTGTTGTTATTATTATAAACTTCAGGTCTTTAACAATCTCTGCACTGATATTGTTCGATACAGAATTGGAATGGATGAGTCTTGGTGAGTACAACGCTTATAAACTTACAAAAGTAGATAACTATTCCATGCGATTCATGTTCTATATAAGTATATATAGTTTACAAAGAGATGACGCAACTGTGGAAGTAGGATTCAGTTTTAACCCAGAGATCCAGTAAGAACAATTAAATAATTCGCTTTTTATATATCGTATTTTAGGATAGCAAAGAATGTCCTCATGTACTGTATCAGGAGTGATCACAATCATATACTACTATAATTTATGGCTTGTGCCCTTTTTGTCATTTTGGGACCATTCCAACCTTCCTCTCCTTTAACCAGTTGACAAATTAGCCCACACGCAAGCGTCGCATGTTGATCATTTTTAATATTGTCTGCGGGGGTGCAAGCACACCCCATACACGTGACGTGAGTGAGCCTGTCATGGGGGGTAAAGTTTTGTCCGGATGGAAGTTCCAGAAAGGGTACTAAACAAGGGCAAATCCCGCCATTTAATATTACTCTAATACTTTTCTGTGACTGTAGAAACGAAATACCGCAAACTTATGGTAGCGATTAATACACTCACTAGCTTGCATTACTATATCAAAAAAAAGTTCTGTGTTGAATTTTCTCCAAAGCTATCCTTGTACTGACAAAGAGAGACAAAACAAAGACAATTTGCATGTCAGCATAATATCCAAATAATCCGAAGAAAAGCCGACATTCTTGCGGTAGTCGACGAGTACGACCGAAAATGTCGTCGTCTTCTCTTACCTGCTATAGCTACTGAATCTGCTGAGTATGTTCGTTCAAACACAGAACAATCACATGCACCAGAATTCAAAATTTCAAACACGTGGTGGCAAATCGGAAGATCACGTGGCCATTGTTCCAAATATACACCAGGCAATGGCGCTATAACAACTATTGAAAAATATGATTCCTGGAATTGTAGCAGTGTTATAAGGCTTTGCACACACTGGCGTTAAAGGAGACATTGCCCTTAGTACGCATCTGATTATGCCACGTATTCGTGCATGGATTTGGAACTACTACACAGTGGATTCACAGTGGTGCCATGAACTGCACAGACAGCAGCGCCATCAATGATGAAGTTCAGAGGGGCATTGACAATGTTCTTGAAACGCTGGAGAACTACACTAATACAGGATCGGGTTGAACTTTAGAAAGATGTGCGTCAGTCGAGGTCCATCTCTAGCCGTATCGTCCTTTTTGTTGATCCTGCTACATAGCAACACCGAACTGGGTTCTGTTAATGTCAGTTATGCAGGCAAAATACTTTGAGAACAAATGTTTTGAATATATTTTGTTCGGTGCTATATCCAGTCAATGACAATCAAGACCTCCCCCAAAAAGCTTGCAACAACTAGGTAAACTAAACTTTGGTGATATTAAATTTCCCGAGCAGGTTACCAAAGCTACACTGACAAAATACGAAAGACCTATCTCAAGTATCAATGTTAATATGTTCAGTTAATACGTTCATTTATAACAAAACGCTTTTATCCGCTGGCATTATCTCCACACGGCCAACACTGGTCATCTCAGTTTGATTTGTTGCTGATAAGTGAAATGAAATAATCAGAATCATTATCAAAATAAGAATCAGTATAGAATACGTAAAGAATATTGCTCGACTACTAAAAGGACACATGAATCACAGGGGTAACAATATCCATGTGGACATCGAATGCATGTTTAACACCTAGGAACTGCACACCTGTCATGATTTTGACTGCAGTGGTATTGGTGAAAAACCACAGCGCATAATTAAGAGCCTGGAAAAAAACATATTTACTACAGTACAACGAAAGATGATAGTCCCGTATATTATCTACGCGGATTTTGAATGCCTATATGTTTCATTAGAAAGCTGTTTTCATAGACGATAATTTGGGTAGGTCTGTTAGCAAAGACACAAATGCAATGTTATCGATCAACCAGTGCAAGCTGCTGAACAAATTCCTCGCGGGTTCCGTTACGTAGTCGTATGAAGCGATGGCATAACAAAGCCACCAATACTTTATCATGTCCAGAGCGCTAGTGCTCTGAACACAGTTGCGATATTTCTCAGATAGATAGAAGTTGCAGCAAAATGAATCCGGTAGCAGCTCTACTTACCAGCTGTCATAATTATAACGGATGATACTATATATGAATTTTCGACAGCCACTCACTGCTGCATTTGTAACAAATATTTCACTGAAGGGCAAAGTCCTTTCATCGATAAAGAGCAAGGTCCTACGACTAGTGAAACTGTTGCTCCCGGTTTCAAAGTTCGTGATCACTGTCACATCACTGCAGTTTCGCACACAACTCATGTAAATTTGCAGTTAAGAATTTACCTCAACGAAACAACAATCCCTGTGGTGCATAACTTGCGTGGATATGATGGCCATTTAATAATGCAAGTAGTAGACACGGCATCAAAACCACATATAAGCGTGATTGCCAGGACCGTGGAAAAATACATGACGTTCAGTCTGGGACAATTGCAGCTTATCGATTAGATACAGTTTATGAATATGTCCTGGGGCACGTTAGCGATCACTCTGTCGGCCGAAATATTCAAAATCACTCGTTGATACTGTCCAACGCAAACAAAATGTGTGTATCCACACGAGTACGTGAACAACTGGATAAAAATTTGCAGAAACTCAAGCGTTTAATTCATTATTGTCAAGTAAAGGTATTTCAGAAGAAAATTAAGAACATGTAATTCAAGTTTGGTCTGCATTCGATTACAAAGAACCTCGGTGACTATCACGATCTGTATCTGCACACTAATGGGCTCTTTCTCGATGATGTGTTTGAGAAATGTTTGTGATACTGCCATGCATGTGTACATTACTTCTCGTAACCTGCTATGGGCTGGAATGTATTATTGTTCAAAACCAAAATCGAGCTGGAATTGCTCTCTGACATTGATTAACGTCTGTTTATCGAGCAATATCCATTTGAAATCACAGATACGCTAAGAGGAACACCCCAAACGTGGAAGTGTATGACCAAGATATTGGTGGGTGATGATTCAGCTAGTTTCCGTTAGTGGATTTCAGTAAATCGATATGGCATACACTGATCTACAAAAACACATGCATGATCAACATCAACGGTGACCACGAACAGTTCTTTGATGTTGAACTGAAATATCTCGAGTATTAACATGAGACACACAATAATTATCGACTGTCTCCATAAGTGTTGTCGGTGTCCTGTTCATGGTTGTCCCCGTATTAGTGCGCGATAGTCTAAGAGTGCGACCGCAAATACAGTCAATGTACAGTGCTGATACATTGTCCTCGGACTAAATACAATTATTTAATTACATGTGTGAAATATGCAGTTGTATCTGCGATTGGGTATGCCTGTAACTAAGATGCATCGAATGCTTGAATTTCTATAGCAAGCATGGATTGATGTATACATTCAGTTGAATACGGGCCTACGCACAAAGGTCACAATGAAGTTGAAGAGGACTTTTTTAAGCTCATTAATAATATCGTATTTGGGAAACCATGGAGGATCTGCGTAAACAAAATCTAGTCTGTCTAGTCCGTGATTGTGAGCAATACATATGCTCACTGCGGGCTCAGCCATTGATCGAGACAAATCTTTGAGGATGGATTTACAGTCGTTAACAGCAAAACATTTAAAACTAAGTCTGACAAAACTAGTCATCTGTATTGCTATGCTATTAATTGTAGCCAGGAGGGTGCTCTTCGCTAGATATTTACTCCATTGCCCCTGTGGCTTTGTTAACGCAGCCGCGATATCACCGCCGCCGACATTTATTTATCAACCGTTTTAGTTTTGCTCATTAACGTGAAATTGTTTCTCCACATGGAACAATAGCTCCAGTAATGCTGGTTGTCCTTTCTGGTCTAAACTCGAGTTGGACTTAAGTAATTTTTTTGGGCGACATCGCACATAATATCGTATAAATAAGTACTGTATTATTCAATGGCGTCACTCAAAAGAAAATTGGAAGACGTTCTTGACAAAATCATAGTTTTTCCGCCACTGATTTTTCCGGTATTAGAACCGTCTTTCCAAACTCAGTTTCTGCGCTGTCAATTCTTCATGCTGGATCAAGAAAAACACAACTGGCACTAAATATAGTCGTACGATGGTTAACCTCGAATCGATTGTACGTAATTGCACTATCGGCTGGTGATCAACCATGTTATAATGTTTCAAAAGGTGTTCATGTTCAAAAAACGCTGTGTAATGAAAGATCATTGAGAAATGGTGACGTATTCGTTGATTTCTTTTCCATCACTGACGAAGCCCCTACCGAAAATAATTTGGATGCAAATAAAAACAATATTGTGGTGTTCGATTAGATATGCTTGAAATGCACGATAATCAAGCACAAATATTTTCACGAGGCTGGCACAAAAATACGGGCGTTATTTATTTGACTCAACGGTATGTGCATGTGCCGAAAGTAATTCGTGACAACTGTATCATGTTGAAGATATTTCGTGGCATTGATGCGCATAAACGTGGAAGTATTCATTGGAATTGGTGCGCCGCCGAATACGCCGAGATAAATTTGTTGATATGGATGCGCGAATCACAAACGGCCAGATAGTTTTTAACTGTTAAAATATGTCCTGCAGTGATACCATATAAAAATACCAATGGCGACGCCGTGAAGCTGTCAGCAAGACCTACAACTGTTTCAGGTTGTGGTAGAAGGCCACGAGTAAGTCAAAGATATGTTACAGTCGCAACAAACTGTTCGAGAAGATCTCACATCAGGAATTGAACAAACATTTTCCCCACTGATTAAGATCACAACATAATTAGGCGAACTTGCCGAGGGTATTATAATGGACATCAAAAGCTACAGAGGAAGAGGTGGCCGAACTAACTGGGACAGAATATGAATAGCGACAAGGCAGTAAAATAGTTAAATGCACCAAAGGTACTAAAAAAGCAACAAGAGCAACTTCAGAGACTATCACACAGCCGGTGGAAATGAATGAAGTCAAAGAAGAGGCGCTTATGCATCATCCAAAGGAAAAAACTCACCCGAATATAAATCAATATTAAAAGGATAAAAAATAACATATTTAAAGGACCAGCACGGACAATAAATCTATTGCGATCCTACACGATTACCAAACGAAAGGCAACTAACTGAGCATATGCTGGAAAACGAACTGCCAACGAATAATCATCGTTGCTACATTTAACAACTCGCGCCCGAGTGGGCATACAAAAAGTGGATTGGACAAAGCAGTTTTGTCCGTGCCGTATAATCACAAACGTATCCTGTTGACATTGCACGGTCGTCATTGAAATCAGTGTTAGGTTTTCCTGCCAGATTTAAGATCAAAACGAGTTTTACGTGTGGGATGTCGTATCACGCATGATAATGCTAGAATTACCTCAACGACCTAAGTTTATTTAACTTGTAACGTACCAGTGGCAGTTATGAAAGCTGGTATGAAACGACAGTCGTAATTGTACAAGGTTACATACTGTTTGGGTTCCCACCAACTGTGGAACCACGTGACTAACTATCGATTACACTGCAGCACCTGTGTATCTTCCATGCCACCATCATCGGCTGATCAATATTCATTTTTCTGTTGTGGACCAAGACTGGCACGTTGTTGATCAGCGCGGTGCAATATTGACTATTCAACTAAATACAACTGTACATTATAGATCTACCTAACATTTAATAATAAAAAGAATGGTATTCGTGCGTGGACATGTGAAACCTATTCGCATAGTTAAATAAGAAAACCTGTGTATATGCCATATTATGAAAATGGGCTCGGTGATGTTGTTCGTGGATTATTTACATCAAAAGCACTCATGGCCGTATTATCGCCCGCTTCACCCATCGCTAAGCAAGTTACAATACAAGCTGTAGACAGTATTAACAGTGTCGTTGTGGATGGAATAGAACAACTGGGCAGGCTGGCTGCTCAGTCGCTTCGAGACTGAATGGAGCGATTGCTAGAACGAGCATCATCATAAAAAGTTCCAGTTATGTTACCATCAATAGTATCAATGCCGCCTGCATTTCGTAAAATAATTAACGAAGGCGCTCAACAATGCTTGTCAGATTAAGCGATATTATATCTGGTAATAGGGGTGAATTTGGACGTAGCTGGTAAAAAAGAAAATCAATAATGTATAAGTGAAAACTAGATGTTTTCGCAATGACTCAGTTAAAGGATATGTTTGATCCATCATTTTATAAGGGAGCATCTGTATTAGTGGATGGAAACAAAAGAGATTTCTAGTACTACTCATATCCAGCCAGGGATCCTAATCAATTAAAAATAAAATTGCAAGTATAATATACGTCTAGTGTTTTCCTTCTATGTTGGACATTTTTGAAAGTTGGGGGAAACCTTTTATGGGAGAACAATGCAAACTGCGATGCAAATACCATAGTAAGACTTGTTAACAACGGTATCATGGTATTGTTTAAACCTGTACGTTATTATATCAATGGAACCAAAATCGAATCCATTCTGGACAAAGTTAATGAAGCCACGACGATTCTCGGACTCGCCAAACACAGTGACAATTACACGAGAACAGCTGACCAAACAATGGTGTTTGTTAAGGATTGTTACTGATCATTCAGATCATGGACAGCACATACGTAGACGACCTCAAAATGCTGCTGTAGAAAAAATACCGTTTTCTAATCCCGATTTTAATTATGAATTTACAACTAATTGGTACTTCACTGGGGTTTTCGTTTTCTATTCCCTTCAGTCATATTTTTAGATTCTGCAGAGATGTTACCAAGAAGATTTGTTAATCTAAACATACAGTCACTTTGTTTCCGAAATAAAAACAACTCCAGCTTGGATTTTGGCTTAACGCGGATGCAGGCAAAGTTATATTAGAAGCGTTAACATTGTGGATGCCTGTGTTATCTCTAACGTTTGCTATCATTTATGCAGTGTTCAAGATTGTAATTTCTCGCACATACAACAGACACCCACACACCAACTGCTATTTATTGCAGGACAATTTAGTTGGAAATAAGTAACCAACATGGCCTTACGGCACCAAAATACATCTTTTGGCGTTTCAATATACAGTGCGAGATAAGGACTAGGCACACAGTACAATGATATTTGACAACTTAGAAATTACCGAATGTGCACGATTCCGGATGACACATGTCTATCATAAGTGGAAATAAAAATACGTGAGATAAAATAGAAGTGTAGAAACATGATAGGAAACATATTGGTCTTTGTTTTGGTTTTCTTTTTTGTTTTACAAAGGATTATTATATATGAATTCCAATACGGACAGTGAAGCTACAAATCTTTTCAAAGTTGCATTTTCAGCATCATTAGTTGCCTGAGATGAAATTGATTTCAAAGGAATACACGTTTACCCAAAGGGGTATTTAAGAGTCTTTGCTTTTGGGGTTTAAGATCAGATATTTTGATTACTATATACGTGATGGAATCTGACCGCGGTGGTGAGGACGCAGAATCTACCAATGGGGTATTGGATCAACAGCAGCGGATGATAAGATGGATAACAAGTTCGTTCCTTTCGTAGATGAATATGTGCGTCAAAACGGCGTTACCATACCCTCGTACACACTACAAGATAACCTTATTAAGAGTCAGATATAAATTGATA
>JAECUM010009550.1:0-87623 GCA_016617855.1 Megalonaias nervosa | reverse complement strand
CGCAGTCGTTAAGGTCTCACGCTCGTTATGATAAATATTGCTTATTGCAATAAACCCATCGTCGGATTTTACGCGATGATATTAAGAATACCAGCAACACCTACGATAACGGCAACACCGATTCCTATTACTGGCGCTATTACGCACGTCGCTAATACAGTATCAATTAGTGCAGCGACTACGGCGGACACTGCATATACAACGTTGTCGGATACGACGATTCAACTGTAGTATTTTTTTTTTTTTATCTTCTCTTGTGCACATTGATGATATTTTTCAGCGACGCCTGCCACACACATGCTTGATCATAACTGCAAGCATGTGTGAGACGGTGAACATTGGTGTTGCGACTCATTATGTGAATTCTATTTGAGTCATTTTGTGACGAATTCCAGAAACCACCAATAAGTCGTTGTGGTCAATTGTTTGTCTTCGAGATCCAATATGAATATTTTCTCGGCATTTTGATTTAGAATGATTGACACGTTTCCAGAAAATCTATAGACTGAATGACGCCATGGATACGTCGTAAATATCCTAAATTTTGTAGAGCTGATCACTGAAAATCTGCACACGTCGGTGACCTCAGCTGAGCCAGAATTTACTGGATATACCGCGTTAATGAACTGGATCGTATGAATTACACCCACTTCAATCTTCTGACGCGATGTCGGGGATTCCGCCGGATATATCTGCGAACGTTTTGTTGATGGTTCTGATTGACTCTTGAACGTTGACTAGATCGCCCAGTTTTTTGTTAATGTCAGTGAGACTTACGTTCACGACCACTGGGCTTTGAAAGAAATCATCGGTGATTTAATAAAGTCGTTGAAAGTTTCTGCGAAGACCCGTCAACGCGCTTAAGTCGACGTCATACTCGGTTTACAACATGGCTAATTTATTATCAGTCATCATGGTGACGCTGTTGTCCACCTATTTCTTAGTGCGGCGTCATCGTCAGGCGCTGGTTCTTTCAGAAGAATAATTCTATTTCCGTTCATGTTAAGTGCTGTCGTCATTGTATCGCCGGTATTAGCAACACGTTTGTGGCTCTCGTGTTTGATACGTTTGATCCCTGATTTTCTCGGTTTCAGTAAATACCGGGATATTATCGACTGTAGCGCCTGAAACTCGCCGGACGATATCAATCCACCTAACACTGCTTGTCTTTAAACGTCCAAGCTGATCCTGAAAAACAACTTCATCCTTGTCAACCCCAGCGAGATTATCAGCAAGCTCATCACGTGTAGCATACGCTTTCAAATCAACGTCACCTGGACCAGGTTTCTTAACTCTAGCGTGAGGTCTTCCGTAAATATCTACCATTATCAACTCGGAAGATGTTTCAAACGACGGATGGTTATGCCGTCCACTGGTATATTCATGTACGACTTTATCTGGTGGCGATGATGACCTTGATATAGCAATAACTACTGCAAGTACTTCTGGACCACATATAGATGGATTAATTAATATCTGTGTTGGTAATGTCGGTAGATTGGTATGTTACTAGCGGAATCTTTGGATCCTCCATATATATTTTGAAAATTCTTTTGGTGGTGCCAATATATACGAATCAAAATAAACAACACTACGTGGTTCAATAGCGTATCCAACCCAGTGAGAACTGGACCGGAATTTCCATCTAGATTAATGATATCAGTTTCAACGAGATTTGTTTGTTTTGGTAATTAATCGTGCATTGAAACCCCCTCTAAAGTTTTTGATGCTTAATCGACGAGCGGCATCAAGTAAATCAAAATTGGACATGGAAGTTTGCTTAGCGAATTGTTCCTGGTAGTCTCAGACCCGGACTGTACAGCGAAGGGATTGTTCCTGGCAGTCTTATATCCCGCCCCCCCCCTTTCTCTTTTTGAGGTCCCTAGACCCTGCCCCATCGCTTTTTTCAATGCCATGCCGGCAGCAGTTCCAACGGCACAAGGTGAAGCTGCCTTTTCAAGATCGGAGCTGTGGCGGCAATCAATGCTGATATAGCTGCTGTTATGTATATTTAATTTGCATTGTTTGTTTGTTAGTTTCTTATTTCATTACACACTTTTGTAATATAACATTGTATTTTGGACTTGACCTTGTCCAAAACTGAGTTCATTTCAACCTGACCTGAATTGACTTTTTTCTGTAAACAACTAATACATAGGCAAATTATTCTCTATGTGTATGGGTTTAAAATCATAATTATTATTAATGGAAATATGTTTATTTAGGTCTAGGTTTTGGAATTTCCTTAGTGTATTTGACATAGTCCAGGTTCTGGCTTCTAATAGTAACCTGAGGTCAAGTAGAAAACTATATAATCTTGTAACTGAGAGGATTTTTTTTTTTTTTTTTGATCGTGCTTTGAATTCTAGTACTTTCAAGTTGTATTATATGTTGTGTCCAGTTGGTCTGAAATTTAGTTCTTTATCTTCAAGCTTGTGAATTTATGTGACTATTTTCTCTATAAATATATAAGTGCTCTCATAAAATTCTTGGATAGACACATTCACTGGAAGTTCAAACCTGGAATTATATTACTGTGATTCAACAAAGACTGCTGGAACATCAACACTCTAAGAGCTACCACAGGCACATCATCATCACCTTCAGTTTTGGATTTATTCTGGAATTCTACTGAACTGTTTCAGGACTTTAAATTCTTAGGACTTGAGTCAGTAATTCTAGGATTATTTTGGGATTAATTCACAATACTGTAAGTTCTTTTATCTCACTTTTACTTTGTATTCAAGGGAAATAAACTACTTGTTGAATATTACAAAGCTTGTTGCTTTTCACTCCTCTCTGTTACTTATTTTAAGAGCAAAGACGCGTAACACTGCAAGAAGAACACTGCAATATACCACCAGTCTTTGCTATATCATTAATGGCACCGCAGAAAAATTAAGTCTAATACCTGTTGTTACGTATAGGCTCGTTCAAAAGTAACAAAAGAAAAGAGTGAAACCAACAAGCTTTGTAAGTTTTAACAAAAATAATTTATTTCCCTAGAAAACATGGTGAAAAGGTGAAAATAGAAAACGGGACTTACAGTTTGTGAAGACAATCCAAACATTTATCCTAATACTGAAACAATACAAGTCCTGTCACTAAATAATTTTAACTGAATCCAGGTTCGAATCTTGATGACGTTCCAAGATAGAGGATGATGACGTCAGGTGAAGTCTTTATACGAATGTCAAGAGTTCCATGTTGAACCACAAATTGTAATGTTTCAATTTAGAATAAATTTCCATCGAATGTCTTTATCACTTGTATAGTTCTCCAGGGAATAAATTATTATGTTTTAAAAAAAAGATGAACTTCTGAACAAGCTGTCATCTATTATAAAACATCTCCAGCTCCAAAGATGTAAAAATACAACTCTTTACAGCACCTAATAGAAATATATCCTTCTTCTTGAAGATATATTGCACAACTGAATATTTCACGGGAATCTGAGGATTTTTAAACTGAGACTAAGACGTCATTTCAGGCGCGCACCGTGGAACGCGTGGCTATTTCATCATCAAATAGCGCAGTAAACAATGCAATTTCACGTTGGCCAGGAAAATGACCTTGGCAATAACCAATCGTTTTCGCGTAGTGTTTACTTAAATCGACAAACCATGGCATGCAAAAGTCTTGCCTATGCGAGTCATACTACGTTTTATATAAACATAATATCTCTTTCAAAAATATCAGATCCCGTGAAAATAATCATTACAATAAAATGTAATGATACAAAAATAAAATAAAAAAGTATTTAAAATTAACACACAAGTAATTAAATTACATATTCGTAACACTGTCTTTGATTTCCTGGCATCATTGAAGTGCATGAGCTGACGTTCTGTCAGTGATAATTTATTTGGGCCTTGCATCGCTTTTGACTTTGAATACTGTAGGTGGTCATCGACAACCATGACAGCGTTGACTTGCCTCAACTATCCATGAAAGAGAGCAGCTGTTGTTCTTCGGTCAGCGATGGTGTCATTGTTGGCATCCACTATGAAAGTTTTGTCAGTTTCACCTTTCCACCATCGGCCGTATCTTGATGACAGATTGCATTGTCGTCAGTGACTTTTCGAACAAGTACAACTTTGTACTTGAAACCAAAGATAACTTTTCTAACGTTACCGCATGATCCAAAGATGTGTGATAGTGGAATCTGTTTAACATCGATCGATGTGCTGAGAATCCTTGGTTGAAATTTCATTTATCTATGCGACTTCAGTTCCAGCGGCATTCATTGTTATGTTGCGATCCTTAGGGTGATCCATCGTGAATCAGTAGGGGTGAGGCTATTTTTTTGTTTTGTTTTGTATGGCCACGAATTGACAAGCTACTTTCGATTGCCGCTCCTTCTTCTTCAAAACCAGGTGTTCTGAATCGTGATTTCGGGTGATTATGTATCTCAAGAGAATGTTGCGATGGCAACTTCTCTGATTTGTTTCTCAAACTTTGCAAACATAACCTTACATTTTCCTGTGATTTTACTTATACCGTGAATCTCTCAGCGGTTTTGGATCCAAGAAAGTATTACGAACTGAATATACCCTTGCAGCAATCGATATGGGATTCTCTTGAAGTTTTTTAAAAACTTTCCTCGGTAAATCTGGTAGGTGGTTATCGAACGGGTTTTGATTTTGATGCAAGAAGATCCCCCACATCACCGATCTCAGCACGAGCTAGTCCAGTATGCTCAACTGCTTCTTGTATCTCTTGCTGTAATTGTGGTTGAGCAGCAGCTATTCCAGCAAGAGGTTCTCGAAGAATGTTTTCAGTCTCTTCAGTTCTTTCTGCTATTTTTACGGTTGCTTTAGCGGTTTGTTCCAGCGATGGAAGAAGACTTTTAGTAGTCTCTGTGACCGGTTTAAACAATTCTGCAGTACCTTCTACAAATCTACTCGAGCTCCCTGACGTTTTTGTAGCTGTTGTTTCACAGAATCACGGACGGGGAGATATTTCTTAATTGCCTCTAGTCGTTGTCGAGCTAGTTTAGATGTATGAGATTCCATAGTTAACGCAGAATCATTCATTGTTATAGATATAACGATTTAATAATATCACCTGTCACAACCGAGGCTACCTTTTCTTACCCCAGTTAGATGGTTCAGTTAAAACGTCGATTCACCCCCAATTTTTTGATGACAATTTTCTCAAGCACTTTCTCAACTCCATAGCTAAATGGTCTCCCCCAGTTTTGTTAAAAGCCTATTTTCACGAAACGTTATCTTTATCTACTGATTCTTAATCAAGTGCTGGTGGGTGGAGATATTTCTTCCCGTTTATATATAAAATTCATCGGAATGGAGACGTGTAGCCACCCATCGAGTCGATTATTGGCCTCTGTTGCTTGAAGGCATTTCCGCCAACGAATACGTTCATGCAGATAAGATCTGGTCAGCATTTGATTGCAAAAACACGTTACTATCACAATCTGTATTTGCACACCGATATGTTATTACTGACTGATGTGTTTTGAGGCATTTTGTGACATAGCTACAGGAGTGTATAAGCTCAATCCTGCTCACTGTTTCACGGCACAAGGAATATACTTGCGATGCACTTCTATCAAAACCCAAAACTGAGTTGAAATTGCTGACTGATAGTGATATGCATCTGTTTATTGAACTATCGCTTCGACGTGGAAATATACATGGCAAGTCATCGATATGCACGCAAACAATCCAAGCATAAATGGGTATGACCCCTCCGCTCCTATATGTTACATCATATATCTCGACACCAATGATCTGAACGAATCGCCAATGCTTCAACTGTTACCTATCGGTGGGTTTCAGTGGATTGATCCTAAGGAAGCTTCGTTCCTGACGTACATAAACGAGTACAGCAGCAACAGAAACCACGGATGTTGTTTTGAAGTTTTAGTTAGAATATACTAAACAACTTCACCACAACAATAATGATTATCCATAAGCACTAGAAGCGTTGTCAGTGTCTGGTGAGTGGTTGTCACCATATCAGTGTACACTCGTTCATGAATACCGATGCAACTTTACTGAATGCACAAAGCTTGTTCCAAATCCCAGGACCAAAAGCAATTATATATTACACGTACAAAATTTGCAGTTGTACTTGCGATTGGGAATGTGTAAGCAAAGTACATCAAGTACTTGGATTTAACCACCAAGCTTGGATGGCTCCATATATTCAAGTGAACATAAATTTGCGTACAGCGGCCTCCAACGACTTCGAAAAAGATTTATTCAAGCTCATAAATAATTGTGTATTTGGCATAACAATGGAAAAGTTATAAAAACGATGTCAAGTCCACCTTGTTCATGATAGCGAGCAAGAGAAGCTCCGAAGGCTTATTGCTGATCCATCATTTGAATCCAGAATGATGGTGAGCTTCCTGACGTTCGTAGTAAAAGAGCAAAGCTCAAGTTGACAAAACTTATCTATGCTGGTTCGTCATCATTTGACGTGTCGAAGAAGCTAATGTAAGTTTTATTACAACTAGTTCAAACGATTTCAACAAGACTGTATCAAGATGTTGTATACCGACACCGACTCGCTGCTGATGCATATAAACACCGATGTATTAGTGCATTGATACATTAACATAATGAAATAGATCGTGGTGGTAATTTCACATTCTCTGGAACAACTTGCAATTCCTCTTGCACAATGCTTTCTCAGGAGGTTTTGCCTCTCAATGACGAGGTCCACTCAGTTTTGCCTCTCAAGGTTGGACCACAGGCGCCAAATGATAACGTGTTTGTTGTCTTGAAAAACTAATCCGATCTGAAATTGTGAATATCTCGGCGGGCCAATGCTTGATTTGTTGCGTGACGTTACCAGTCTTCTGATTCCCCTGGTGCATATAATGTTACGACTCAATGGTCTTAAACTAAGTAAAAGAAAGAAGCAAACAAACAAGTTTTGTAAAACTTAACAAAGAATTTATTTATTATTAAGTTACGATATAAAATTTTAAGAGGAATTTAGAGTATCAATAATTAAATCCAAAATAATCCTGAAAGTCCCAATGTATAAAAGAATAGTGTTCTGAATGAATTCCAGGTCTTGAATGTGCTGATGTACCAACATCCTTAAATATGCAACATTTTCGGTGTATCACAACGCCATTGTCCAGAATGTCTTTGAATGAATTTACAATAATCCTAAAATGATATTTTAGTCCAAAGTCAATGAGCACTTTGTAATTCCTAAGAATAATCCAAACAAACGATTCCTATCAAATAAAAACTTAAATCTCTGTAAATAATATTAAATTCATCTGCAGACTGATATTAAAACAAGAGCGATACTAGGAAAAAGGAATGAATCAATTCTCTCTTTATCTACATCTCCATGTCTCTATTGTGACTCCATGCTTGAATAATGTGACTTTTTTTGCAACACAACGCACTTGACTTATGTCACAACACAACCCACCTAACTTAATCATCTAATAGGAAATTACTCCAAACTGTTCAGAATTCACTTTCTAGAATGTGAAACCAAATCAACAACCTATTTATAGCTCATTGTCTAAAAATAGAATCTACCAAACGTCAAACACACAATACAGATACAAATAACAATAAATATCGAGCAAAACTATTTCCAAGTGGTTTTAACAGTGGTGGTTGAGAAATCAGTTTCTGAGAAGTATTTATGTGGGGCAAAATATGGACATATGATTTTATATACAGAAAATGGTGGAAAACTTTAAGGAATTTAACATGTTGGCGGTACTGGTAGACAATGGGAACTTAACATGTGGGGGCACTTGAGGGACAATGGGAATTTAGCATAGGGAACGTGATGGGGTTTATAGGGACAAAAGGGTTTTATAGGGTTCAAGAGGTTTATTGGGACAAACAAAACATAGACATACACAAACAAACACGTTTATACAACATAAAGACAAAAAAATGGCTATGAACAGATCGTTTCGAGGCATACAAGTGGCCATGAAAAGGGCCGTTGCGTTCTTCTTCTATTTCCTCCATTTCTTCCACCACGTTCTCATGTTTTGAAGGAAATTCATCTTCCTTTTTTTCATCCTCTGGTATCCAGTCTGGATGTCCCATCCTTAGAAACTTTACTTTTACTTTCCTTCTATTTTCATTTAGCCTGTCAGTCTTCCTTTTTCTTATCTTATTCTCTTTTTCCTTCCTCTCCTCTGCTCATGTAGCTTTGATCTTGTCCACTTCCTCTTCCATGTCACTTCGGACTATCTTCTTAGATTTATTTAAATTGACAGTCCCCACTGCACACTCCTTCGGGGTGGAGAAGACCAATCTGCACAGTCCTCTATCTCTTTAAAAAAAAAAACCATTTGACTTTCACCATGTAATCAATGGCCACCTTCAATTTACCCACTTTAAAATATTCAAAGACCATCAATCCTTTCATCTTTATTCACTCCTCTAACACCTCTTTGACTAGCTCCTTGGCTGCTTTTAGAGCTGTCACATGGCTTGCCACGATGTCTAGGTGACTGTATATCTCCTCTTTTCTACCACATACTCCGCATCCACCATCCAATACCAAGCGTCTTTTAAATCATTCACTGAGCTCATTCTTATATGTGCCTGAAGCACGGAAGTGAAGAAAAACATTTCCTCACACAAACCACACATCACATATCAAAGAAAAAAATATAGTAATGCGCGAAGTTAAAAGAATCACTCTCCACTTTTTACAAACCAACACACCATTACAAACAAAAGACGCTATACTCCATCCCATTTTATACAACCCTGAATCTCTATAATTTTGATGCTTCTTTCGCTTATCATTGTTTGTTGTATTGGTGACACGTCAATGATGGGTAGCCAGACTTTACGTACTTTTTTTATTTTAGTCTCTTTTGCACTATGTGCATGTGCAATGAGTTAATTCCCAAAAAAAGTGAGATATTTAAGTAGTCGTACGGGAGAGAATTCGAGCCATGCTCCTGTACGTACTAATGCGATCAAGATATGCTTCTTAATTCTGTCGTATATTCAGGGCAATCAAGCTCCCATCGACTTTGCAATTTAACAGGTTGGAATGGTACCAACACACA
The DNA here is from genome assembly GCA_016617855.1 of Megalonaias nervosa. NCBI lineage: Eukaryota > Metazoa > Mollusca > Bivalvia > Unionida > Unionidae > Megalonaias > Megalonaias nervosa. The sequence goes on along the minus strand of JAECUM010009550.1, from coordinate 78,580 downwards.
CTCGTAATAACATTGTATACTCTTGCATTAAGAGACGTAGGGCGTGATTAGACAAAACCCTTGTAACATCACCCCGGTTTCGTGCTTTCACGACCTGATTGCTAGATGAGTGAGAATCAGCCCATGCACTCGTCCTAAGTAGTCTGTTTAAAATTGGTTGGAATTTTCCTATACCATTAATTTGGAATTGTGTGTACAAAGTATACATTATATTGCCTACATAATATTACAAAATTGTAGGATCCAAGCGACTCATAAGAAATTTGTCATCCATATTAGGCGATTTGGTTCAATTTTTGAACGGTGACCAAAGCATCAAGTTTGGTTATTAGGTTTAATCGAAATGGGTTCCAAGCCTAAATGGATCCCCTATGATAAGAGGCATTTGGTTAGAGCCCTGAAAAAGGCTATTTTTATGGCAGGTCGGTTCCCTTTTTCTTTGCATTCCGCCACAATCGGTGTCTCTTCATTCTGCTGAACCGGGATTGCCTCTAAACCAAACAATTAAGTCAGTTGTTGCTCTGTCCAGATCAGACTACCTTGGAGTGATGTTTGTAGGCATCTTGGTAGTACTGGCGGAGGATCCTGAAACGGAACTTCCACTGTTATGGCCATGGCTTCCGGATTTTTAGTGATCTCCATGCTAGATATTTAACTGCACTGATGAAGTGGTTTGCCTTTTAATATCATCTAGCACGGGTCCTAACCCCAGATCCAGGAGCCACTGCCGGTCCAGGTCGCATTTTTCTTTTTCTACCTTCTCTTCTTCCTCTTCTGGTTGTTGTTATTTAATGGCAGAAGATATTTCTGCGCTGGTTTCGGCTTCTGCTGCGGATAATGCTCTAAGTTCATATATTGTAATTAACGCCGACTTCAGTCTGAGCCTCATGGTCTATTGTAATAATCTGCCATATTTTTGTAGTTGAGGGAGGTGGGTGAAGGCTCTCGTCAATTCGTCGGTTGAAACCCGAGTTGTTAGCCCCTGCTCAACAACTGATTTGCAGGAATGGGTGGAGAGTGGTCACCAGCTCTAAATGTTGCCAGTTTCCTTCTCTTTTCCCGCTTATTATTCCTCCTCGTCTCAGCTGAAGCCAATGACCCAGCACTTTCTTTACCGCTTACTGGCTCACTCGCGTTATCCCAAGTAATAACGTAATTCTCTTGACACCAGCTCTCAGACTCTAGCTACTTGCCAGTGCTTTGCCTAGAGCCCTAATGGCCCGTAGTGCAGGCATTGGTATAACTGCACTGGCTGTCAGTCTGTAGGGTGACTGATCTTGCATTATAAAGTTAAGTCTCTCCACCGCTGACATGCTACTAAGCTCAGTCTCGTCGTGACGAAATGAACGAATGAATGGTAGCCATACTGACAGGCATACAGAGCTTTGATGAACAATGTCGCTTGCGCACCATGTGCATATGTGACGAGTTAATTCCCACAAAATGGGATATTTAATTAGTCAATTGTGTCGTATTACGGGGCAATCAATCCCCTAGCGACTATTTGAAATGAGTGAGACTTGAACCAACACACACTCGTTATACCATTGTATCCAACTGCAGTATCAAACGTCGGGCGTGAATAAACACGCCCTTGTGTCGTCACCCCAGTTCCGTAAACACACTAATCGGGGCACCTGCTAGGTAGAAGAGTGGGAATCGTCCCACATGCTCATCCTTGATGGTCCGACATTCAAAAGGGAAACAAGGGGCTCAGCGTGAGACTACAAGCGTCGACTGGAACGCTAAGATGCTAAAACACAAGTTATACTAATACCAAATCCTGCCCAGTCACTAAATCGGGCTATTCCTTATTTCCAGTTCTGTGTTATCAACAATTGTAATTAGAGACACTCTAATCAGTTATAAATTTTCCTACCCTTAAATTTAGATTTTAGGGTACTAAGCGTACGTACAATTTCCTAAAATTATCCTAAAAACATGATAGTCATAGTGACTATTTAATTTTGTTGCCCATATCAGGATATAAAAAGGTAAGAACTTTTGAACAATGACCAAAGGATCTAATTTCAATCAATATCGAGTCGGGTTTCCAAGCCAATTTGGAACCCCTTAATAATGATGCAATTGGTTAATAGTAGCCTTGATAAGGATTTTCAGGACGGTAGTCCAAGAGTTTGGCAGCAGTCTTCTTTAATCTCCGCTGCGCTCTAAGGTTCAGTGAACTGCTGTTCCGGGAATGCCTCAAAACCGTGAAGATGAGTCGGCTGTTCTGCGGCTTCATTAACGGTGATCAAAGAATATTATTATCATATGCCTCTTCATAATACTGCATGAGGATAGGTTTTTAATTGCCTCCAGGCTAGGTACATGGCCGCACTTTTGAAGTGATTCACCTTCTTGGGGTCATCAAGTACTAGCCCTAAGCCATGATCCACAAGTCTTTGCGCGTCAGGATCACATTCCTCTTCCTCAACGATATTCCCTATCTCACCTTCCTCTTCATCCTCCTCTACACCTGTCTCTTGTAGAACTGGAGATTGTGCTTCTACGCATGCTTTAGCCGTGGCTTCATCTTCTGCTTGAGCACACTCTCTAGCTCTTGTAATGTTGCGAAGGCTTATCTCAGTTTGAGCTTCCACGTCTCTCATGCTGTCCTGCCATGGTTTGGTCTGGGTTGCAATGGATGTTCTAGTCAATTGGTGGGCAGGTATCTGAGTCCCATTATATTACTTAAAGGTCCAGACAGATTAGTAGTGTGGTTGGTAGCCCTCTCAAGGTACCGGTGCAAACATTTAGTGCCATGAACTGGATACTATTCAGATTTTTAAGAAGGCAGTGTTTTGCTGACACATACGCTTGGCATCTATAATCTAATTAGGGATCTGTGTAATGTCAACAAGGTTTTCTGATCCGCTCCCAAATTTTTTCCTTTAAAGTCCCTGAGGAGATTTAGATCTTGATTGCACCTTCGAACTCTTTTGTTATGTGCTGTTTCCAAGTGAGGTCTTCATCGAAATAACATACCTAACAATTTGACAACTTTTTCAAATTGGATTGGTTGGTTGTTTAAATATAGATTGGGGTATATTTGCAATAGTTTCCTTTTTGATGTGAATATAACGACTATGGTTTTGTTTGCAGATATTTTAAAACCCCATTTATTGGCCCAGATGCTGATTTGTTTAGACTCATTTGCAATTCACTGACAATGGGTTCACTGCTAGGGTTTCTTGCTTTCCAGATACCACTGTCATCTGCAAATTGTGATAGGTCAAATCAAATCGAAATAGTCCACACCGTGGTCATTGTGGAAAGTAGTCAGCCACCCAGTGAGTTCCTGGTTGATGACTTCATCAGTGTTGATGACATAGGCTTGATTGTCTTTAGGTTTGCGATGAGGAAGTTCATCTTTAATGCACACAACAGGATTCCAAGAAGTTGTGTACGAACTGTTTGTCAAAAGGCAATAAAGTTCCCAGGTATCCATTTTGTTCTTCACAGGTAAAGGTAAGTCATCTATTCAATCCTTGCTCTATCCTTGAAAATTTTTGTCGAGTAAATGGTTCTACGCTTTGTCTCCATACACTGTGGAAGGAGCGATTCAATGTGTTGGATCTCCAAAGAAGTCAATGGTGGGGAGAAATAGTCATGCAAGTCTTTATACCACTGATGCAACATGTTCTCTTCCGACATGAGACCCCAAATGTCATTCAGATACTTTTCCAATTTTTCTTCTTGGCTCATCATTATACATTTATTGTGTTGAATTTGATTGGGATAATCGTTTTGACATCCATATCAATGTTTGTGGGTCAACGCATTTTTTCATCCAGGTGCTTAGTAAAAGAAGGGACTAAATGTTCTTCTGGTTTTGGCCATTTCAACATCATGATGTCCTCTTTGTCTTTTTCTTTATCTCTTTGTTCTTGTTCGATGATATCCATTGTCCCCATAAAAGAGGCTACACATTCCAAAGATGGATAAGATTCTCCCATATCTTCTAATAGTCTAGAATTACTTCTTTCAAGCTGCTGCTTTTCAGAATATTATCAAATTCTGGATACAAGATTACGTTCACCATGTTGGCTATAGCCTATACTAAAAACTGAAGTTCTACATGAAGTTGCCTGGATTTTACAGGGTGGAAATATTGCTAGTCGCTGCCTTGGTCTGGAGTGAAATCGAATGCTCACCAAGCGTAACCTCCTACATAATCGTCATTCGAAATGCCTTGGCTGTTGTTGGTGCCTAACTGTGCCATGGCTTTGTACATGGACAAATAAGATCTCAAGTAAATTTTCAACTGAAAGTTAGATTCGATGGGTCTGGTCCACAAGGTCTTGCCATCTCAACTGACTTCTATCTTGGACACTTTGCAATGTTTAAACTCGAAAGGATTTTGAGTGATGGCTCTGTTGAGGGCTTCATTGCTGATGATGTCAATGATTAAACGCTTGGGTAACTGTCCTTGGAAAAGATGATCTTTGATTTTGGATTGGAGTCCAGCAGTAATGGTGAAGGTTTTCACTTCCACTCAAGTATAGAATATTTGGCAGTTGTTCTGCTCAATATGTGATTGATGTCGTTTCCCACTTTAGGTAACACTTCAACACATTGTAAGTAGAGTCTGGCTTCACAAATGATGGTTTTGCACTTGTTGGAATTCGCTATAAAATGGAAAATGGTACTGCTTCAATTCAGTCTCAGGTGGACATCCACTTTGTTTGGCAAATACTTGTCTTGCAACCACATGTCCAAATCCAAATTGCTAATCAATGAATGCATAAAACTGTTGAATGGAGCTACTCTGGCATTGGCACCTGAAGCAGTATCATCTGTTTTGAGAACTTTGACTTTCAGGTACAAGTAACTGCTATTCAGATCGATGTAATCTTCAGTCTGTCCTTTGATTCAAATTTGATGGGAGCTGAGGACGTCAAAGACAAAACAGGATGAAATTCTACCCATTTTGGATTCTTGCAGCGTCATCATGGTGGGTGCCATGGCAAACAGATCCCTTCCTGACTTGGTACATTCGCAAGAATCTCAGTTCATCATTTTTTTCTGATAATAATCAAAGACATCTAATTCTCTGGCTGTTCATCTTTTCTTAGCCCTTCTCATAACAGAGGGTTTTTGTTGCCTCTTTCTACCTTGTCTGTGCTGTGGCGTGAATGAAGAAGGAATGCTTTGGACAGCAGCATACAGCACATTTATACGAGTCTACTGGTGAGCCAAAATGTCTTTTCCAGTTTGAGGCAACACATTTTTGCTAGCTCTCAAGAAGGCTTCTTTGGGATTTTGTTTGTCAATGTTGACATTTTGGACAAACTCTTTATTAAAATAATATGACGTTTAGTGAAAACCCTATGTAGCTAGACCATCCATTCATGAGAAGTAACTACAGCAATATTTCAATATAGCAATCATGGCCATTATATTGGAGGTCTGATCAGCACCATTTCAATTTAGTGTCAGCCAGTCAAAAAATGTCTTTAAGTGGCATCCCCTGCCTATAATACCATCTGTTAATGAGAATCAGTGATAAGATTTTCCAACATGACTACATGGTGAGCATATCATGGGTCTGATTGACACCATTTTCATTTAGGACCAACTATATGCCATAGTGACTCTTTTTAGTGACAATTTCATGACAATATAGCTATGCATTTATGATACATAGTGATAATAAGATTTCCAATATGTCTGCACTGGTGGCTACATTCAAGGTCTAATTGTCAGTAACTTTTATTTGGGACCAGCTACTTATCATTAAAGATTAGTTTTTGTTTAGTTGTTGTTGTTGTTGTAGGGTTTAATGCCATTTTTCAGCACAAGATAGGCTATACATGGCAGCCAGTATTAATGGTGGAGGAAGAACCCTGGAAAACCCAGGGAACAACCACCGACCCACGAGAAGCTACTGGCAGGCTTTCTCACGTACCCACGTTAGCCGAGCCTGAGACTTGAACCCACGCAGAGGTGAGACTGCAGTGATCCATAACGGTGAGAGCTTTAGACCACTCGGCCACTCGGGGCCCCCAGTTTTAGTTTAGTGAAGACACCATGTTGACATGAGAAGAAATAGCAAGATAACACGAAGCCTTTGAGTTAAAACCCCATGTCAATATAGCTCTCCTTTCAGGAGAAGTAGCAAGAATATTTTCAAGATAGCCACCACAGCAGCCATACAGCATGTCAGATTGGCACAATTTGTATTTAGAACCAACTAGACCTCATAAAGAGTGTTTTAGTACATGCCACTACAGCCATGCATTTAGAAGTTGTAATAACAATATTTTCAAGCTGGCTGCAATACTGACCACACTAAATGCACTGTATCTAAGAGGCACCATTTTCAATTCTGACCAACCAAGCATGATGAGAAGTCTTTTAGCAAAAATTCCACGTCGTAATGGCCATCCTTTTAGAAGTAGTGATAACAAGATTTCACGGTTACAATGTAGATCTGATTGGCATCATTTTCATTTAGTACCAATTACACATCAAAATATTTGATTGAAAACCACATGTTGATACGACCATCTGTTCAGAAAGAGCAGCAATGTAATATTTTCAAGATGGCCACTCTGTTGGCCATGTTGGATGTTATATCTGTTGTATGTACAGTATATTTAATTTATATTGTGTGCATAACTTTTGTCCATGATTATAAGCTGTAAATAGAATGTTTACATAGATAACTTTTGTCCATGATTATAAGTTGTAACCAATGTCTATGTAACAAGAATTCAATGCCATTCTTGCTTTCAGTTTGACATTTTCCTGTTGGAAATCTTCATATTGTATTATGACGTAGGTGAAATGAAAATGTGTATAAATAGGGTTGATAAACAAAGAATTCATTCTTGTTTTAGGTCAATCTCTTGGAATCCATTTGTGATCAGTTTACAGCCGTGTTCAAATATAATTTGAGGGGAATTGTTTATTTAAAATATTCATTGGAATTACTAACATGCTCAATCACTTTCAGATTTATACACACTACTTTGGATTAAGGTGAACTCATTCAAAAACATTCTGGATTGCATCATTGTGTTACATCAGGTCATTCAAGTCTACTTGAATTCATTTGGAATATTCTATATCTTTGAACTTGTGATATGACATTTAGGATTATTTGGGATTTAATTCACAACACTGTGTCCCTTGAATTTTTTCACTTTGTATTGTAAAGAAATAAATAACTAGTTGATTTTACTTAAATTACTGGTTTTACTTCTTTCTGTTACATATTTTATGACCTAAAATCGTAACACTGCATAATTTTGATTTAGGACCTGCTAGAATTCGCCTTTTCGTGTAAGCTCCATGTTCATATGACCACCTGTTCTGAATGAAGAGCAATAATAAGATTCTCAAGGCCACCATGTTCATCAGATTGACTGTCAGACTGAAAATGTTTTTTTCCACATGAACCAGGATCCGTGAAAAGTTTTTTAGTGTAATCATATGCCAGCATGACCATCCATTCAGGAGTATTAATGACAAGATTTTCAAGATGGCCTCTCATGATGACCATACTAATGATTTGAGGTGCACCATTTTCATTAAAAACTATACAACATAAGGAGTCTTTTGGTGAAAAAACTTGTCGATATGACCAGAAGTTGTGAAACAAGGTTTTGAAAGATGGCTGCCATATTTTGGCAATATATCTGCACCTTTTTCATTTAGAAACAACTAGAAAACTAGAAAGTCCCTTCCTGAAAAACCCATGTCTACATGACCACTCGTTCAAAGGTAGTGATAAGAATATTCCGAAGATGGCAGCAGAAGCAGGCTTAATGGATCTTTGCAGGACACTATTTTCATTTAGAATGTGATAGACCCTTGGGTTGAATGTCTGTGTAAAGTTTCATGGCAACTCAAATTCAGTTTTGATTCAAGACACATGGTTATTCCAAGAAGTTATTCAGTGTCAATCATTGATGTGGCATAGAAGTTACAGCCAGGACTGTGATGATTGACACAAGTTTTAATTGATTTTAAAATAACTATGGGAAGTTTGTCATAATAACAGTTTGGTGAGCAACACACATTCATCCTAAGATCCACCTTCAGTGATTGTCAAATTCTGGCATCTGGATTGTAAACCTCTGGTTTTCAGGAAGCTGAAGGATTTCCAGCAAAATAAAGGAATAGACTGGAGGAGGATGTGACCAGGATGAACATTTAACTTGTCAGTAAATTAACCAAACACCCTGAAATTGAGAGTGCATGGTACTTTAATGGTTACATGTATGGTAGAACCAAATCAGGATAAAGGATAAAATTTGACGTTTATGATGAAATTTATGAGAAAATTAGTATGCAAGTGTAATTTACAATTTTATGAACTTATGAAATTGGCCAAACAGGTATGTTAAAGTTACATTTTGCTGTACAATATTTTTAATTAATATTACTAATATTTTACTTCTTTCATGGGAATGTGTTTATTTTCTCTTTTTGTTTTGGGGTGGGGATACATTTACCAATTTACTTATTTCCTGTTTAATTCATTAATTCATTCTTTTCTTCATCAGCTCTTTCATTAATCCATGGATCCATTATTTGCTTGTTCACTATGTCATATGATTCCTTAATAAATTTATTCACAAATTCATAAATCAAATTCCATTCATATGTACATTCACTTCATCATTTAATCATCTTTTTAAAAAGTACACAGCCACAATTAAATTTCCAGTGCTGTCTTTTGGCTCATTCATTCTCCCACAACCACATCCACATATACACTCATTCATATTTGCTTTTTCATCCATTTTTTTTTTACCTTTCATTCATTTGTCCACTTGTAATTTATACTCATATTTTCTGTGCTTATTGGTGCATTAAATTGATTTCATCATCATCATCAATCTCTTAACCCAGAAGGTCATTGGGGCACCACAGCTGACTTTACAACCAATTCTCTCCATCTTTCCCTGTTCTCTACTGCCCTATGGAAATCTCCAAATCCCATGCCTGTCCACTCCTTAATGTTGTCTTCCCACCTCTTTTTCTGTCTGCCTCTTCCTCTGCACCCTTGCACTGTGCCTTGCAAGATTGTTTTTGCCAGTCCAGATGATCTTGAGACATGACCGTACCACTTCAGTTTGTGCTTTTTTACAGTGGTCAAGAGGTCTTCATAGGATCCAATGGTGCGTTGGATCCTGTTGTGGTCTTCTTTGTTGGTTACATGGTCAATGCATGAGATGCCCAAGATCTTGCGGTAGCATCTCATTTCGAAGATTTGAATCCTTCTTTGTAAATCTGATTTGAGCGTCCATGTTTCACAAGCATACAGAATGTGTAATGATGTAAATTGATTTAGCTCCAGAAAAATCTGTTGGAGGTACATAAGAATTATCTCAAGTGGATTTGTTTCACTTGTTGTTCACACTGACCGCTCTGGTGCCTAGTGGTTAGCGTGTCCGCCTTGGATGCAGGAGAACGTGGGTTCGATCCCCGGCCGAGTCATACCAAAGACTTTAAAAATGGAACTAACAGCTGCCTCACTTGGCCCTCAGCATTAAGAGGTTAGTGTTAGGACTGGTTGGCCTGGTGTCAGGATAATGTGACTGGGTGGGACATCATGCCACATGTCTGCGGCATGATGCCCCAGTGCTAGACATCACTATAAACTGTCACACTGCAGACATCGTAGCGATATGACTGAAAAATCGTTAAAGCTACATTAAAAATCTAAATCACACACACACTCACACTGTTGTTCATTGCCCAATGTATTAACATTTAACTGCCAAATCTACAATATGTACTGGAACACCATGAATGGTTTTATGACAGATGTTTGTATTTTGTGAGTGTTAATGCCATGCATATGATAAATCTGAGGTGACAGTTTCTTCATATGTTTCTGCACAAGAACATGTACATGTAAAATTTTTGCTGTTTTTATGAATAATAACATACAAATTTTATCTGTGAATATTAGAAGCCTGTAAGGTTTAGTCTTTAAATGAAGGGAAATTTTCCAATGGGTAAAACAGAAGAATATAATTATTGTATACATGCAAGTAAATAATAGTACAATGACCAATGAAACATACTGGGTTTGCTGAATGGAGATACAAATGTATATTCAGCCACTGTACTAGTAATAGTGCTGGGGTCTCAATATTTTTTAGAAATACTTTAGAATTTGTGATCCATAGAGAAAGATTGACAGTCAGGGTAGATTTATGATGTTAGATATGACAATTAATGGAAATAGAATAACCTTAGTAAATTTGTATGGATATAACAATAATAACACTAGCTATTTTAGAAATCTAAAGGATGAAATGTTAGTATTTGAGAACTCATCAATTATAATGTGTGGAGACTGCTATACTGTTCAAGACCTAGATTTCGATACATACAATATTTTACATGACAAACACCAACTGTCTAGAGCAGCAATCCAAGACCTGAAAAGCATACTGGAATTAATCAACCCATGGAGAAATTACAATCAAGACTTAAAGATGTGTATCTGGAGGCAAAATCTCCTTTGAAACAAAGTAGATTAGATCACTTCCTTGTATCTGATTACATTTAGATGAATACAGCTGATGTACCTATCATACCAGGGTATAGGACTAATCATTCAGCTATTGTTTTGAGTGTGTATTTTTCAAAGTGTCCAAGGGGAAAAAGATACTGGAAACTTAATGCTCAACTGTTGAGGGATAAAAATTATATTGACTTGGTCAAAAAGTGTATAGCTGACACTGTAAATTAATATTACGGAGGGGGAAATAAGAGGACTCTCTTCATCTTTCTCTTTCCTGTAATGATCAAATGGAATTATACAAAAGTAGAATTGCTCAGCTTGATGTTCATGATACATTTATTCAGGAAACTCAAAATAGATTTTCTAATCACAATATTAAACTTTGTCAAGAGAAAAAAGAATCATGCAAGGGTCTTTCATTACAATTAATGAATGCAGCGTGTCTCTAAAACAGATGGGAAATGTCCTGGCTCAGATGGATTTACAGCAGAGTTCTATAGATTCTTTAGGAAAACTACTGGGTGATTTCTATGCAGATCAACAAATATGCACACATTATAGGAAAACCCATATTTTTAGACTCAAGTTGTCATGACATGTCTACCAAAGGAAAATAAAGACAGAAGATATTTAAAAACTTGGAGACCTATATCACTCCTAAATATCAACTATAAGATGGCTTTGGGAGCTATTGCACCTTGGATTAAAAAAAGTTCTTCCATCAATAATTAGTGATACTCAAAAAAGATTTATGAAAGGTAGATTCATTGGAGAAAATACCTGGCTATTATATGATATCATGGATCAACTAGAGTATGAAAACAGATATGGTTTATTTTGTTAATAGACTTCAAAAGAGCCTTCAACTCAATTAACTGGGCCACTGTGGTAAAAGCTGTACAATCTTTCAACTTTAGGCGATTCTGTTTGTAGGTGGTTTAAGCTGTTTTGTAATAACTCTAAAAGTTGTGTTATAAATACTGGAAATATGTCAATTTTTAGACTTGAAAGAGGGTGTCGTCAAGGGGATCCTCTTGCACCTTATTTGTTTATTATTGGTTTGGAGATTTTAGCTATAAATTTATAGCAAAATGCAGATGTGCAGGGACTCATCTTTGATGTCAATAAGTATAAATTGGGTCAGTATGCTGATGAAGTTTTTATTCTTCTCAATGGATCTCAACATTCTCTTGATGCAACTATGAATATCTTGCAAGACTTTTTCCGATTACTGGACTTAAATATAACATAACAGAAACAAATGCTATTTGGATTGGGAATAAGAAATTTTCCAATGAAAGAATATGTCCTGATATGGAACTAAACTAGTCTTCTTCCAACTATACACTACCTGGCATCGATTTTTCTCTAGACTTACAACAAATGGTGGAAATTAATTATAAGAAGAAACTAACAAAGGCAAAAAGAATTCTGGAAAGCTGGAGTCAAAGACATCTTTTAGTAGTAGGTAAAGTAATTGCTTTAAAATTTCTTGTTCTGCCTATATTCATACATCAGCACTTCCAAATCCATCAGCAAAAACTGAAGCAGAACTGTACCTTATGTAAGTTTGATTGGGGTGGAAAAGGAGAGAACTGAATGTGATATACTAGTATCCCCGGAGAATGAGGGAAGATTAAGTATGATATACATTCATTCATTTATTAGGTATATTAAGATAAGATGGGTTAAAAGATTACTGGAAAACAAGGATGGAGTGTGGCAGAACCTAGTCAATACAACTATATTAAAAAATATGAAGGATATTTGGAATTTAGGCAGGAGAAAATTAGAAGAAATTGGTGGCTCATTAAAAACATTTTTTGGAGAGATGTAATCTACGCAGTATTGAATTGGAAAGAGGATATATAAAATCCAAATGTCAGAGTATTTATCCCTGAGTTTTCTAAATTTTGTTCCACAAAAAGTTCCATCAATACAAATCCTGGAAAGATGCTGGCATTGAAGTTCTTAATGATTTAGTTGATGATCACTGTCATTTAATACCTTTTGAAATGATAAAATGAAAACTTGCTGTGACAATTTTTTAAAAAACCTTTTCTTGATATCCAAAATTCCAAAATCTTGGACAGATGCAATCAAAAACCATTTGGCTTGCAAAAAGATACAATAATGAACTTGCAAAACCAAAACTCACTGAAGTGTGTTTACAAGGATTATTTTTACAAAAGTTAGGCAACACACTGCTAAGCAAGAAATGTGGATGATATTATTAAATAAAAATATAAGTAGTGAGGAGTGGTCTAGGATTTATAGCCAGGTAAAACTTTGTACTAAGGATACAAAGTTAATCTCTTTTAATTTGAAATTAATTCATAGAATAGTTGTTACTAATAACCTTTTGAAAAGAATTAACATATTAGATGTTGACAAATGCACTTTCTGTTAGAGTGAGAATGAAAGTATTTAACATCTATTTTATGATTACAATATTACTTCAAAGTTTTGATACTGTTTAACTAAACTTTTTGCACTGTGTTATCCAAATATTGTACATTTGTTCAAAACAGAAATATTTTTAGTAAGCAAAAAATTGGGCATTTTGTGTAATCTCTTATTTTGGCTAAATACTATATTTACAATTGCAGATTCAACATGCAAAATCCTTTGTAAGCAAATAGTTGAAACACATAAGAACACTGAAAAAAAACACTGCTAAGTTAAACAAAAAGAGGACCAATTTCTTCAGAAATGGGCCTCAATCATTAACAAGAAACCTGTGCAATGCATTAAACAGGAACCAGAATTGTGATATTGTGAAGTCTCTGTCACCTATACAATGTACACTTGTGTCAGCCTATCTAATTTGTGTGTCAAGAGAGACATTGCATGCTATATATGCATGTTTGCATACGTGTGTGTGTGTGTGCATATCTTTTCTAAATTTGTGCATTATATTTATTGTCTATAACCAGAAGAGCTAATAAAAAGCACTTGTTCCAGAACAAAGCCTTGTAAAACTACTTGTAAAACTTCAAAACTGAATAGCCTGGGATATTGGGCAATGGAGTTTTTCAGTCACGTCTTTCTTTGATTCATTCAAACACATGGGAAAACTCAAACCACCTTCTATTTCATTCATATTCTCTAGTCCAACAAGTTTCAAATCCTGATTCCAATCAGTATCACATATTTAATACCCATACTCACAGTGATTAGGCCTAAGCAGTCTTATTTTCTTTTGAGATGGCCCACCATCACATCTTTTCACAAGACACTGTCTGCTTTAAGTCATGCAATTGTATAACACAGATTAAGGTCTTCCTTTTCTTACCTTCTCACATCATTGTATTCTTTCTCATAAATGTATGCTGCCAAGTCTTATATATTATATAATACATACTGAGGGCCTTCTTCAAATTTTCTCTTGTAAATTATTGTATAATGACATGTCTGGTATACTGTACAAAACATGTAAATATCAAGGTTTTCATTCACATTTTCTCACGTCAATGAAGCCCAAAAATCCTGTATGCTGTGTAATACATGTACACATTGTAAGAGATACATGTCAAAGTCTGCCTTCACACAAGTCACTATTTACTGCATGTCTTGCATACTCTATAATACATATCAAGGTCTTTCCTTACATTTTCTCATAAGTCACTGTATGTTGACAAATCTTGCAAGTTTTATTATACATGTCACTTTCTGCATCATAATTTTCTTCTCCATACTCATGTTGATGTGGACCTGTATCTTTTTTCCATAAGCTGCTTCGGACTGCAATCCTCAGTTCTGCAGAAAAGGGATAATATAATGTTGGTTTCATTGTCACAAAATGAGCTTTCTGAATCACTGGTCAAATGCATACCTGTGAATTATAAAACTAACATCAACATTCTTAAACCCTCTATAGTACATGCAAGATGAACTAATACCAGATTTTTTTCCATTTTTATGAAAAACCATAATTCATATTTTTGAAACAAAATGTCTGAACCTTAAATCTGATTATTTTCCAATATAATGATTCCAACAACAGATATCCATTATTAAAATAAGTCCATTCTGTGAAATGATTACTTTGTTCACAGATTTTCCATGGATTCTGGTAAGAACTGGCAGCCAGTTCCAAGAGTTATCCCGAGAGGTGGCAAGACCAAGAAAGTGTCAAAGTGCATAAGGCACAAGCATAACACCTCTTGCTGTTCTACATAGATGTGAATTGTTAACATTTAGTTACCTTGCTAAATATACAAAAGATGGTGAAGTCCTACCAAACCCAGTTTTTCTAAGACATTCATTTTTTAAATTAACTTGATTTTAGTAGATCATGTTAATCAGGCATGTTGTGTTTATTACTTAAAAATACCTCATACTGATAATTACCATGTAATAATACTGACATTAACCTATTTACCACCAATTCTAGTCGATACTGTTATCCTCATTAAAACATTTTAGCAGACTGGTATTTAATGCAAATCGACATCACAAAAGGCCTCATGTCATTATAAAGAAATAAAACTTCAAGTTTTAGGCTCCTGGAGCGATATGCTATATTGCTCAAATAATAATCACAAAATAGCATATTAAATTATTAAACAAACTTAATCTGAGAACCTTTATGTCATTCCAGAAAAAAACAAGATCTACAAAGAAGGATTCAAACCTTCAAAATGAGATCCTACCGCAAGATCTTGGGCATCTCATACATTGACTATGTAACCAACGAAGAAGTCCACTACAGGATCTAATGAGCCATCGGATCCTATGAAGACCTCTTGACCACTAGAAAAGCACAAACTGAAGTGGTACGGTCATGTCTCAAGATCATCTGGACTGGCAAAAACAATCTTGAAAGGCACAGTGCGAGGGTGCAGAGGAAGAGGCAGACAGAAAAAGAGGTGGGAAGACAACATTAAGGAGTGGACAGGCATGGGATTTGGAGATTCCCAAAGGGCAGTAGAGAAAAGGGAAAGATCAAAAGAATTGAGATCCTACCGTAAGATCTTGGGCATCTCATACATTGACTATGTAACCAATGAAGAAGTCCACTACAGGATCCAACGAGCCATCGGATCCTATGAAGACCTCTTGACCACTGTAAAAAAGCACAAACTGAAGTGGAACGGTCATGTCTCAAGATCATCTGGACTGGCAAAAATAATCTTGAAAGGCACAGTGCGAGGGTGCAAAGGAAGAGGCAGACAGAAAAAGAGGTGGGAAGACAACATTAAGGAGTGGACAGGCATGGGATTTGGAGCTTCCCAAAGGGTAGTAGAGAAAAGGGAAGGATGGAGAGAATTGGTTGTAAAGTCAACTGTGGTGCCCCAACAACCTCTTGGGTTAAGGGATTGATGATGATGATGAATCTGAGAACCTTTAGGTCAGTCCAGAAAAAACAAACTTAATGGGTCTGGGCTCGATACAACAAAACCTGCCACAGCAGACATTCCTAAAATAAACATTAATATATCTAGTCTTCCCCATTTTTATCAAGAACAGAAACATAAATGAAAGCATTTTTCAATAAAATGAAAAACATTTTTGTTGTGATGTCATCATCTCAGTTGCATCAACTTTCCCTGTGTTATCATTCATGCTTGCAACATTAAATTTGAGTATGTAACTCCCTCTCCCTGGTTTCACTCTAATTCTAAAATTTTCTCTCAAATTGAGATTTTATATTATCTTGTTTATTTAGTACATGAGCCAGAAGGGGGCGGGGTGGTAACATTGGGGAGGGGTATGAAGGCTCAGTATGACTTTTAGCAAGATCTGGATCCTACAGACAGAAAATAGGTATAGCAGTGCATAACACTTTGCCTTCTTTGTGTTATCACATTTTCAATCATACCACGGAATTCGCCAGAAGCTAATTTGTGCTGAAGGGTCTTTATAAATTTCTGATGAAATCTATACTGGTTGAGTCAGGGTATTTAAATTAAAAGTTAAGGTACTACAGCACTTGTACTTGTCAGTGTAATAAAAAGCATTCAATTATCTTCATTTGTTTGCCATTTTAAGTTAAACATTATTATAAATATCTCAGCTCCTTTTATACAATGTTCTTAATGCACGTCTGTATTGGATAATGTATCAGGACTGATCTAAAACCTTTTGTAATTTTCTGGGTGTTGTATTAATCAGTTTGTGGTAGGAAAATGTACCCTTTTGCCTATTTCCTTGTCAGTGAAAAAGTGGATCACTAGTCGACTAACACTGCTCAAAGTTTTCCAAATGTTTGCATAAGAGAGCAATTTTATCTATCTATAATTATCGCTTATGTACTATCTGTACTATTTAAATGACACAAGTTAATCTTGATGTTTTAAACAGGTGTTTCTGGTCTACCATATCCAAACATAAACATTAATTTCTAGATAATTTTGCATTTATGGATTATCTTTCATAAATACACCTTTATTTTTGTTTTTTGGTTTTAGGTAATTTGGTGGTGGTGAAGACAGTGTAGAATTACTTTACTATACTATCAGTAGCTTCCAGTTTCATTAGGGAGAAACCAAAAGAAACAAAATCTCACAGCTCTCCTCACAACCAGTCTATAATGCACAAAGTTCAACAAAAGTAGAAGGAGAGGACCACTTAACCTGTCCACAAACTGGATCATGGTAGACTTTGCTGGAGGCTTCCCATGTAAGGAAGTACAGCCTGTTTACCATAAAGGGAGACTTAGAGACTCTGAAATGAAAAGCAAAAGCAAGTCTCAGTGATGAAGCTAGAACCAATGGCTCTACCATTAAAAGGAGATCATCAGTGTCATGTGTTTTTGACTAAGAGTGCATATTTAATTAAAAAGTCATATGCTGCACAGGAACATCAACATATAAAATATTAATTAAGGCCACATAGGTAAGAGTTGATGAATTGCTTTGAAAGTGTGCAGTAATGCAAAGATTTTAGCAGTTACAAGTAGGGACATAGTGGCTACAAAGGCATATTACCATGCGTCATGCTATAAGAACTACAAAAGGGTTTTAAATAAAGGAAGGAAATGCAGAGGCTGAGAACATCCAATTTGATGCTTACTACACTAAACATGGAAAATAGAGGCTGCAATGACTTTTTTCAGTACATTAGAACTGCTATCATTCCTAACCAAGAAGTTGTCCAGGTGACTACCATGACAAAAAGCTTGAAATCTCATGAAACCAAGAGAAATGCAAGGATTGAAAGAATCAACCAAGATACATATCCACAGAAAACTGGAATATGAGCCCTCATATTTCCACATCATAATGGGAAATTTGCTGCCTGTATCTAAAAGTGTCACATGTACTGAAACAAGTCATTGCAGGATGTTGCTGAAGAAAGCCAGAATTTGAAAAGAGAGGCTGCAGTCGGGAAAACCAAGTCAGCAAACATTGCCAAGATCACAGATAAAATATCAAAGATCAGGTATGAAAACAACACCATGACCGTATCATTCCTCTGATGTTGGTCAAGAATCCTTCACTGTGCTCGATTATTTCCAACAGTTCCTGCTGGGACTTATGTCTGATGATCCACAGCACATGAAGTCTTCCAAAAGAGTCAAATGCTGATAATGATGTATCAGTCTGGAACTTATATATGCAGTGACCTGTTGCCTGCAACCACATCCTCCAACACTTGTTGCTCCCCTATGCATTACAAAAAGACTCACTGGTAATGTTGAAATCATCCATACATAGAACAGACTCCCATAGGAGTTTCATATTAAAAGCTGAAGAATATGACACAGCTTTGTGTCTCCAGAAACGTGTAGCTACCTTGAATCAGCAAATTGTTCTTTCAGCCAATATTCACCCTTATGTTTTCACAAATATAACATGGAAAAACACTGATAGGCTGGAAGGGACTCTGACTGGAATGGGGACCATTCACTGAGTGAATGGTATTGCTGTGTAAGCAAGTACCATTTACTCAGTGAATGGTCCCCTTGCCTTGTATGGACCACGCCTCCTGAAGGCTCCTCTTCCTTGCATCGAGAAACTGAAACAAAGAACTGTGACCACTGAAAATGAAGACCTGGCAGTTGATATTGCTGTTGAGAGGTTGGGTCACAGGCTCAAAGCCACTTGTAACAAACTCTGGAGCCATAGATAAATGCAGAAAGGAAGCAAGGGTTGCTTGGAACAAAAGCCTGATCTCGACAGTTGCATGGCTGGCAAACAAATCAGTAAATACCCAGTTGGACATGATTTAATGTCAGTTCTTTGAGACTTGGTGTCTTACATTATGCCATGGCTATCTGCCTAACATCAAGGTATGGGCTACTGAGCTTACAGCAATGTCTGAAATTTTGAACCAGTTGAAAATCATCAGGGAGGTACTACAACTGCAGAAAATAGTAGTGGTCATGAATTAAGCTCTGTAAAGCAGCAGGAATTGCCTGAAAGCACAAAGAAAGGCATGCCACCATCTTCCTCTGATAGAACACATTTCATGTTATCTACAATGCTTTGTCTATATATATATATATATATATATATATATATATAGCTATGATGAGACTATTCTGGCTGCAGTTCACCCCCTGGGTAGAGATGAATTGGAATGACAAAAAGCAGAGTCTGCTCATTTCTGGAAGATGTGAATTGCTTGGTAGAAGACATGTGCCAAAGGAGCATTAAGCCTGCTGTAGATTCCAGCTTTTGCAGAGGTACAAGATCTTTGGAATAGATTCTTGAAGCATCTTTGTCATGTCAGTGGAGATCTGTTATCATTTAGAATGTTGTATGTTGACATTGTTGAAGATGTCTTGCTGACCTTGCTGTGTACTGCCCACAAAAGCAACTGGCAGTTACACCTCATTGCAACACAATCCATGATCCCCTGATGTCTTGCTTATGACAAAGTAAACTACTATGCCCAGATTATAATGCTTCCAACGGAACACCATAATGTGTACCAGAACATTAAAAATCGATCTTTATATTGTTCAGCTGTTTGGCAACAATCCATCTGGATGCATTCCTGTTAACCAAACCAATGACATCATAGTAAGCAGAAAACACACATATAGGTGATATGGCTAGGTTCAGCCTACACTCAGGTGCTGTGAAAATCACACTGAGTGTATTCCTGTGTCAGATGAGAGATATGGTGCAGGATAACAGATATCTGTATAAGCCTAGAGTTGAAAAAAGATGAGAAAGCAGTGTCAGCAGTGATGAGTCTACTTCAATGCTGGGTTAACCCTTTGGTGAGAAACAAGCTTATTATCTCTACGGCTGAAGTGACTCATCAGGAAATAGAATCTGACCTGATGAAGGCATATGAAATAGGAGACAAAAGTTATGGTGTGAGACTTGAGAGCAACCCAACAATTATGAAGAACAAGCTGAAAGACTTCACAACATGTGCAAGAAGAAGGAGGTGAAGAGCAATATGTGGACTATATTTTGAAAGCAAACAGGACACTCTTTGGTTGCATCATGATAGCACAGGGCTGTAGCCTTCAGATGGTGGATGTACTCTTCCATCTACTGGACCTTTGCCATGGACTTCAGAAAGTCCAAAAGGGTGCCTTCAAAAGACCAACAAAGCCTGCTTTAGCCACATACTTGCAGAAGAATGTAGCACAAGCTGATGAAATTCCAGAAAATTCTGCAACTACAACTGATGGAATGAATCTTGTTCAGAGAGCCAGAGGTGATCAAGCCAGCTTTGGTGAAGTAGCAAATGTCTGTGCTGTCCAAGGCTCTGAGAGAAGAAAGCAGGAGTTAATGGATTCATGTGTTGCTTGATACATACCCTGAGACATCTATAAAAACCATGAAAGGACAACCAGAAGGGAAGTGCCCAGATTTCAACTACAGGGCGTTATAGCCTCGCAAATGATTATGCAGTTGAGAAAAATTTATAAGCCCAGTCAGAAACAAAACAAACCTCATCTCATTTATTTGGCAATGAATGAAAGAAGCGAGTGTACATTGAGAGGCTACAGTATAAGACAATCTTTTTAAAGAAAATGGCTTTAATATTACATCTAAAGGTAGCCAGGAGGTGCCTGATCACAAGAGTACACATGAATAAGCAGATGGTCAGTTGTTTCTATTTGAAGCACATGCTGCTAAAGAGGGCTACCAAGCAGTAGTGGTAAGATCAGAAGACACTGAACTGTTAATCATGTCCGGGGTATTCATGTTTGCATCTGGACCCTATTGTTCCAGAAATGTGGCACAAAAGTACACACAAGAGACCCTGACATTGAGAAAACTGTAGCTGCTGTTTGTACAAATGTTTGTCAGGCCCTCATAAGTATGCATGCCAATAGAGAAGTACAGGAAACCTTCTCACAGCTGGGGGCTGAATATTATCTCTCTGTGGTGTTCATGGACATATTGGAGAGTTCACATGCCTTTTTTATGCAGCTAAGTCTGCAACACTGCAAGTAAATTATTTAAGATATCACATATTCTGCCAAAAAAATGGTCACCAACTGCCCCATGCAGAAACTGTTTCAAGGAGTATGCCTAATGGGCCAATTACCAGGCTGCAGTATGGAGGTGTCTGAAGAATGACTCAGGAACACCTAGCCCTACTGGGAGAGGCTGGAAGTGGGAAAAACAGGATGGGGAAGTATAGCTGGCAATATACTGGACTGAAGGCTAGCTGCCACCTCAGGCTGTGCTTGGTCTATTGGCCTGTGACTGTCAAAGGAGCTGCAAACTGCCAAAATGTGTGTGCTTGACCACAGTGACCTCAGGTGCACAGATATGTCCCGACTTTCTGATTGCGATAAACAGACAACAGGAGTAGAAAGTGGTGACAGTTCCTCTGAAGAAGGGTCAGATGATGATGATGATGATCATGATTTCTGAGACATTATATCACATACTGCTACTCATTCAAATGCTCTTTCTGTTCTCTTTTTGTGCTGTATTTTGAGGAATATCAAATTTTTCTAGCAAACTATGTTTCTTTGATAATACTTTCCCAATCATAATACCTTAGGAGATGTACTATCTCACAAATCCAGCCCTCCCAGACTAAACACTTTTAGCTAAAATGCAAAAAGTTATCTGCCCACCTATGTAGCAGTTAGACAGTGATCACCCCTTGATACTGGGATTGGCACCATATCCTGTGAATTTTTCAGTTACTACTGGAGTGGATGGCATGCTCTCTATATGGTTGTAACAGAGGGGCAGTCTGGAGGGTGTATGTGTACCATGATTAAGTAAGTATTATCAAAGAAGCATATTTTGCTAAAAAAAATTGGTTTCTTGTTCAAAATACATCACCTAATCATAATACGTTAGGAGAATAGGTAAAAGGTGGGGGGAGATACATGCCCTTACCCTGGACAGACCATATCCAGTCCCTAAGGTATGTTAGGCAGCTTCTAGATAACCCAACTGGAAACAGACTCAATCTCTTGGGAGTGGCTTAAATAGGGAAAGTTTAGTGTGAGAACTGTTTACATCGTGACAAAGCAGTATATTTTGGACTTGACTTACTAAACATGGGAACAAAATGGTGACCATAGTGTATTGTCTTGCTCTTTCTGTAGTTGTCAAGGTTTGCAGCCCTATTTTTATGAATATTATTCACATTTCAATACAGACACACTTAAACAATTCCATAACATGTCAACATGCATTCTTAAAAGTAATTTAACTCCACAGGAATCATATATAAACATACTGTTGAATGGAACACTCCTAGAAATAGTGATGCATATGGCATATTGCTTGCTATATTTTAGTGAGAAGAATGAAAGTTTTAGCACACCGACATAGTTTCTACCTTCATGACCCCACTGGGAAGTTGACATAAGAGATTCATATCTCACATTTGGGTGATTATAGGAAATGTTTCAATGTTATGTATATATCTTGAAATTTCTAGGTTCAGTTAACAAAGGGGGGAAAAGCTTAAAATTAAGTGGTAGTTTCATGCATATTACAATACACATACAGTTTCTCCTCTGAAATTCTTATGTTTTCACTGAATGTTAAAAGTACATCAATATCACTTGTTTCTTTTCTTTTTGCTTGTCTCAGTTTGCCCGGTAGAAGATTAGGATTAATCGGTTAGACATGCTGAAAGAAACAATAGCTTGAACCTCATCCAGATACTCATTCTGATCTAAGTGCACAAGAGAGTGACTTTAATGGACAGATTCAGTTTCTGCGGGAGTTGTTTTATGGTACGTGCTTATTAAAAGCCAAGCAGGTGAAATGCTTTTTACCTTGAACTGAATTTTCCACTGTAAATATTTGTTTTATACCTTATCTTATTATTTACTATGATTTTATTAACTCCAGAAATCATTAAAGTCAGTTGTAAGTGAATTGCTGTCTGAGAAGAAATTTCTCTGTTAAATTGTATTGAGTAATTGTATATGTATGGTCAATTTCAGTGGCTATGTATCAATGAATTTACTTGATATGTCACTTTGTAAGTTTAACAGGGCCCCACAGATCAGTATATCAATATTCCAGCATGGTCTAATGTTAACTGATTAAACTTTGATCTCTCCAGATTAGCTGGACTGTTGTTGTGATTACCCCCCACCCCCAACACCCACCCACACAATATTGAGGCTTCTATCAGCATCTCCAGAATGATAATAAAAGGTTAGGAACTGCCTGTTTTATATCAGTCTAAAAGTACTTCTAAAGCACATTATTTACTTAAATGTGTGAGTTCTTTAAGTTTGCTAGAAGAGTTTATAGAAACTTTTCACTTCTATCACTGACAACTAACATAGCATTTGAGTCCTTCACTCCTAAAATTTATAACTTCCAAATCTCTTCCTGACATTCATGAAACATTGTATAGGAATTTTGGTTCTGTCCTGATGCTATGGTGGTAAACAAAGACAAAGAGCATTGTAAGTTGCAAACAATTTGAAATCTTTCAGGAAATGCAGTCATTCATAACTCACAATGTAAATAATGCAGTGCTTTTTGCCACAAAGAAGTCACTTTTCTAAAAGCGTAATACCATTTTTATTTTTGCGCACAGAAAGTTTTCCTTTATACCAGTTTACTAGATAGTGTCTAAATATGTGATATGTACACAACTTTTGAAATAAACCATTTTCAGCCAAATTCTAAAGGTGGCAGGGTAGAGTTTCGTAACTTGGCCCCTGGCTAATTTCTTAACTTAAGGCTATGGTGTGACTTTTTCAGCTATTATTCTTTACTATTAAAGATATGGATATATTTGTGAACTAGGTGTTTCGGGCTTGTGTTGTTCTTGAAATTGATGTCAGGCATGGACACCTTCCATAGTTACTCAGCAGTATGTTGATAGTGAAATACCAATAGTTGGCTAGGAGGAAGAGCTAGCCTCCCATAGCAGTAAACACATGGGTCTGGGGCAAGTAGAATATCTCAAAAACGGCTTGGATGACAACTCTTTTCAATTGCATCAGCCTGTTTAATACATACTATTTTGCAGAATTGTCATCTAGGAAAAGGGCTTGTGTTTGCACTGTGAGCATCACATGGTGTCAAAAATGACCTTCGGACATGAAAATTGCAGGTATAAATTTGGGGTTGGAGTGCATAAACTTCTTCTGCTATGAACTGCCATTGACTTCTCTGGTCAAGTAGATAATATTCTTATGCTTTGTTTTAATATAGGCATCCAAAAATATGGATCTTTTTGACCTCACTTGTGTATTTGATTTTTTATGATTTTTTATACTAGGTCACTGATTGTGGCATTACATTTGTACAAAAAAACTGGCCCCTGCCCCCTGAGCATCCGATCTCTACCTCAGGTATCCTTCTTGGGAAGAATAGCTGGATTCCCAATGTGAATGATAACCAGTTCTTCTAATTACATAAGCAACACAGTCTGGGGTCACTTGACCTGTGACTCTAACATACAGTTTAGAAGATGAATATGGAAATCTTCTTACCCACAAAATTTCACCTGTGAATCCAGCGAACCCAACATGATGTGTTGATTGATCTAGCTGGGTCTGGTGACCATCTGTGCTGCTGCCACTGGACCTACCAGATTCAAGGTTTGCCTCTGCAATGCTAAATCTCTAAGATGAAGGCTCAAGAAGGTTGACTCTGCATGCCTGCCAACAGCTTCTGTTATATCTCGGATCGAAATGTTGAGTTCTAAGACAAGGCTCACAGAAATGGCTTGAAGCATCTGAGCAGTAATCTGAATGAGATGACTCTGATCTGGTGAGATGTCAGAGTACACCAAGCATACAGCCCACTTCAGCCATGAAGTAAGGGCTTGAGGGGTGATATCCTGTGTTCCGACTCACCCCAGAAGGAAGAGGCCATTTGCAAGTGCCACGACTTGTCTCAGTGCATTTCAAGTAGTGCTTGAGTGCACGAACAGGATCTTGCATGGATGCTGTTCTCAACCTGTCTGTGGGAGAGAGTGAGTGAGTAATGGCTCTTTGGTTACTGAAAGACAGTAACCTATTTTGAGCTACAAAGCCTGGTTGTGTCAAGAGAACCACCAAACCCTCCGATCTGAATTGAAGAGAGTTTGGGTCAACATAAAGGTCATGCAGCTCTCTTACCATGCATGCGGAAGCTAAAGCTTTCAGGAAACATGATTCATATGATAGTGACCTTAGTAAAGTATGGGCTACAGATTCAAATGGATTTGAATCAAGCCATGTTAAAACCTAGGATGTGTTCCAGTTGGAGGGATTTTGGTTGATGGAGGTAAAAAGATCTAAAAGGTCTGACAGGTCTGTCATGCCCAAACTCACAACTGCCATGATGCCAGAATGTGTCCAATATCATGGAGTGGTACCTTTTGATAGTGATTGGGGTCACCTGTTTCTCCTCAAAAAGCCAAAGGAAAAAGTTGTCCAGTTGAGGGATTGAGGCACACAGAGGGACGATTTTGTTGGTATGGCACCAATCTCTGAAAATAGACCACTTTCCCTCATAAGCCCTCAAAACAGAGGGCCTTCTTGCTCTCGAGATTCTCTCCACAATCAAAGGTTTGAACAGTTTGTCTTGCAAGGCTTTCCTGATAAGAGCCAAGCATATTCAAGAAGATGACACTCTGAGCAAGGAAGGACCACCAGTGACCATGGCTGCTGGAGAAGATTTGGGTTGGCTAGATTCTTCCTGGGCATATGTATCACTAGAACAAGTAAATCAGTGACACTGGGCTTATCCCATCTGAGAGGGGATATCAGAATCATCTTGCCATTCTGATCCAGTAACTTCTGGATTATTTTCAGTATCAGCATCATGGGAGGGGAGGCAAATGCCCATTACCCCACCCAAATGATTATCAGTGCAGCCATGGTCCAAGTTTTCGGGTCTGGAACTGGAGAGATGAAGGTGGGTAGCTTGTGATTCCACCTTGTTGCAAAGAGGTTAATAACTGGATGCCAGAAAAGGGCACAAATCCGAATGAAGAACAACTGATGGATCGACCATTCCATGTGAAGGGCTTCACCTCTTCTTGTTGTTGGGCATAATGAGGACCATTAAGCCTGAGAGTCAATATTTTCAGAAGTGAAAGGTGTTGGTGACAGCCTTCATTTCTAGGATGTTGATGTGTATAGGCCATTCCCCAGGCTCACACATGTCGATGACAGAAGTGAAGGTCGGCAACAACTGAACTGGGCACCCCAACCGTGCGCACTGGCGTCAGTACCTACTGTTATTTCTACTTGGGGGTTCTCCAGCAGTATTCCCATGATCAGCCAGCCTGGGTTGCACCACTGATGCAGGAATGATCAAATCTCGGGTGTGATCATGAATGTTTGATCATGAATGTTTGATCATGGGGACTTGAAAAGGGCGCCATTGTGTTCACAATGTTCACATAATAAAGATGGCCAATCAGGGTCAAGTCCACTGCAGCAACAAATAAACTGAGGAGTTCCAAAAACTCTCTCACTGAAATCCAAGTCCTGTAGAAATGGACTCAATGAGGTTGATGATTTTCATTACGCAAACATGAGGAAGTCGCACCATATTTTTCTGGTTGGTTAAAAATTCCAAGTGCAAATGCAAAAAATTCTGCTATGGACAGAGGTTTGGCTTTTCCCAGTTCACTAGAAAGCCTGGATGATCAAATAGAGGAAATCGTTCCAGCCTTGGGGTAGAAGAGAACTTACCATATACTTCTGGAGGATGTCATCCAGGTGCACTGCCGTCATTGTAGATGACATTGATTGGAACAGGGTGACAACATAATCCACAATCAGTATTGAGTAGTTAATATGGTAACCCCGACTTCCTCTGACCACATATTACAGACGCTGTATATCAAAGACAGTGTATACTTAGTATAAACAAAACAAGAGTCATGGTAGACTTCCATCCTCTAAAGTTCCATATATTGCATTTAAATGACATTTTGCTGACACAACACAAGAGAAAGCAAAGCATAAATTAGTAATTCATCAAGTTACTAACTCACTAATACAAAATATATTCCCTGTTACTAATGAAGGAATCTAAATAGCCAGTTTCACGTTCAAAACTTATAGACTATGCTTTGAACTTATGCATTTCAAGTATTTAGTTGACTATTCTACTGATGGAAAAAACAAGGCAAAAATTAACAATGCAGCATGTTAAAATACTTGCTAAAACCAACCCTGCTAAAAACGGAGCAACTGAAAAAAAGCCAACTCATAATGACCCTGTAGAGGTCAATAATAGCATGGTGTGACATGGTCTTAAAAGGACAAAGTCCATAAAAGTGACAAAATCACTCCAATTTGGCAGAAACTTTTGAAAAGAATGTACACAACCTGCAACAGAATTATTAATAGACACAATAAATCCCAATGGAAAGTTTGAATGAGTCAATTAGAACACAAAAATGGCTGAGATTGTCAGAAGATAAACTGTACAGTGTTATCCAGTACAGTAGCGAAGCTAAAAACTAATGCCCCCTGGCGGTGCCAAGGGGAGATAATGGTCAAGAGTTATTGCCCTTTGTCTATTGAGCTGGATTCATGAGGTAGCAGGCTAATATTCCTAACACAACGTGATTGGGGAACGTATCTGAAGGAGAAAGAAATTCTCTTCTTTGTACCTTTAACTTTCTTATCAAATTTCTTTTGTTTTGCCTTTCCTCTATTTTCTTCCCTCTTTGCTCTCTCTTCTTCAATCTTTTCCTCACTACTCCAAACTTCTAAGGCTCTTTCTTTGACCTACAATATGAAAAATCATGCAGAATGACAGTAAGAATACACATTGACATTCAAGTGCATTGTTTATTATTTGAAATACTGCACTAAAATGATATAATGAACAAAGGATAAAGACTTAAATGACGTAAAGTATTAATTCATTAACTGTCCTGACAGTTTAAAAGCTGACACAGTATGAGCATGTATTAATTTTGTAAAATAGCAAGAACAATGGATATATCAATAAACAGAATGACAGCTAATAATTCATCTGCTGCTGTAGCTTTACAAACAGATCTCAACATTCATGCAGAACTATGCCAATTGAGAAAAAAACAACTGTATGTAACAAAATATTTTGCCAGCACAAATTTTTGTGAATTCAGTGAATATTTGCTGTAACTTTTTCATGCAAACAATTTCTTTTTACAAGAAGGTCATTAATGTATATTTTATAAACTATCTTAACTATCTAAACAGACAGTTTGGTCCTCGTTTAGATATCAGAAGCCACCAATTTTGTAAGCACCATATGATGCTATTGTAACAAGCAAGTAGATGGCCCTGCAGATAACATATTTTAAGAAATTCTACAACTGATGTCTTAATTTTATTTGAACATTCCTCTTTGTCAGCAACAATTCATGTTATTTATGGTCTGACAATCCTCCTGTGCATGGCCAAATCAATCACACTTATTTTCATGTAAGCACACATCATATTTGTTGATAGTGTCAACTCGTTGACATAAAAAAGGTATAATTCATAAATTCACTAAAATCGTATGTTGCTCACAAGCTAAATTGAAGATCTGCTCAAATTTAATGACATAAAAAACACTGCAATTTAGAGTATGTCGATATTATGTGGCTACAACTATGACATGAAAAACACTTCAATTTATTGTATGTCGATATTATGTGGCTAAAACTATGACATGAAAAACACTGCAATTTATAGTATGTTGACATTATGTGGCTAAAACTATGACATGAAAAACACTGCAATTTATAGTATGTCGATATTATGTGGCTAAAACTATGACATGAAAAACTACAATTTACAGTATGTCGATATTATGTGGCTACAATTATGACATGAAAAACTTCAATTTATCATAAGTTGATATTATGTGGCTAAAATTATGACATGAAAAACACTGAAAGTTATAGTATGTCGATATTATGTGGCTAAAATTATGACATGAAAAACACTGCAATTTATCATATGTAGATATTATGTGGCTAAAACTATGACATGAAAAACACTGAAAGTTATAGTATGTCGATATTATGTGGCTAAAACTATGACAAGAAAAACACTGCAATTTACAGTATGTTGATATTATGTGGCTAAAACTATGACACGAAAAACAGTGCAATTTACAGTATGTTGATATTATGTGGCTAAAACTATGACATGAAAAACTGCAATTTATCATCTGTAAATATTATGTGGCTAAAACTATGACATGAAAAACATTGAAAGTTATAGTATGTCAATATTATGTAGCTAAAACTATGACATGAAAAACACTGAAAGTTATAGTATGTCAATATTATGTGGCTAAAACTATGACATGAAAAACACTGAAAGTTATAGTATGTCAATATTATGTGGCTAAAACTATGACATGAAAAACACTGAAAGTTACAGTATGTCAATATGTGGCTAAAACTATGACATGAAAAAGACTGCAATTTAAACTATGTCAATATTATGTGGCTAAAACTATGACATGAAAAAGACTGCAATTTAAACTATGTCAATATTATGTGGCTAAAACTATGACATGAAAAACACTGAATGTTATAGTATGTTGATATTATGTTGCTAAAACTATGACAAGAAAAACACTGCAATTTACAGTAATATGTTGATATTATGTGGCTAAAACTATGACATGAAAAACACTGAAAGTTATAGCATGTCGATATTATGTGGCTAAAACTATGACATGAAAAACACTGAAAGTTATAGTATGTCGATATTATGTGGCTAAAACTATGACATGAAAAACACTGAAAGTTATAGTATGTCAATATTATGTGGCTAAAACTATGACATGAAAAAGACTGCAATTTAAAGTATGTCAATATTATGTGGCTAAAACTATGACATGAAAAACACTGCAATTTATAGTAGAGGTGCATGGCATTACCTGTATACCATAGTATTTTTCAGGTGGTACATACTAGTCTTGTACATCAGTAGTTTCCATCAGTAAGCAATGTATGCATATTCCAGAGGAATTTTGTTGTGACTTTAATATTAACAGGGTGTTTCATTATTCATGACAAGTAGTTTTTAAAAAATTCTTTTTTTTTGACAAAATGGCTTTGTACATCACAATTTCAAGGTGAAAATTTATGATTCCTTCACAACATGTTTGACACGTCACATATGTCAAAGCAGTGGCCAAATGGAATCATCTGACAAATATTTGGGCCAAATCCAAGTTCTGGAAAAATTCGGATTAAAAAGAAAAAAAAAACAAAAAAAACAACAAAAGTCCCAAACCCACATCATGTTTTATTTATTTACTGGTGTATGTAAATGCGTTAAGTATATGTGTTGATTTGTAAGACTGCGAATCATCCTATGATTGTCAGGAGCGCATTTTTTTTCTGTCTGAACTTTACATAATTTTTCTAGTAGACTAAATATTTCTCATCTGTTGAGTGTTTTATATTAACTGACCATCTCTGATAAATATCTTGTCCAGGTGCTTTTAATATTTATTTTGATACTTTAAGATATATCATGATATTTATAATAATTATAAATAATTATGAAAAGTTGTTTGCACAAGTTATGAAAAAGATATATCCAAACCTCAGCACAATCATCACAAGATATGGAATAATTCACAAAATCACAGTTCATTGAACATTCTTATAAGTGGAATAATTCACACAATCACAGTTCATTGAACATTTTGATAAGTGGAGAAGAGGAAAAAAGTTTTTGTTCTGAATCAAACAAATACATCAGTAATTACAAATCTAGTAAAAACATATTCAAACAAGATTATTAAGCATGTATCAGCCTGCATTCAGGTTTCAGGTTTATTTTTAATTTCTTTTTCTCGTTGTCACATTCATTTAGCTAAGCAAAATGTTTTTTGCCCGTGTTTTTGTTCCAAATTCATATTTATCCTCCACCTTCATATTTCAGGAGAAAAGGTTGTTATAGGTTACTGCATTTTGTTTCAGATTAATACTGCACAACTCTGGGAGTGCCAGTATTCCCATACAAATGCAGTAACATTTTTATTATATACTAATTTTCTTATTCTACTTAAAGCTTAATTATAAAAAACACTACAAAAAACAAAGGAATTGAATTTATGCTGTATTCCAAAATAAATACACAACCGTAGATTCTTCAATAAACAATAACAATATTAATGTGCACACAGCATCTCCTAGCCACCTTTGAACATAGTCACACACTTGATATCAGTTTAAAAAAGAATTGTCATTTTGAGCAGGGAGGTATGTGTCTTGACTCATCTGCAAGTGTGTTTCTGTTCGTCATTGAATGGTTGGAATCATAATGTGGGAAAAATATGAACTCTTTCAATTGTAATTATCAAAAAGATGCTATGGAATATCATGTTCATTAAAATTTTGAGTGTAGTAGGCCCTAAGAAGAATTTTATTGCAATTGGAAATGTAGTCAAAATTACAATTGTTACATGTAGGCTCGTACAATAATAACAAGAGAAAAGAGTGAAGTCAACAAGCTTTGTATATTTTAACAAAATAATTTACTTTCTTAGAAAACAATGTAAAAATTGGAAATAGGACTTACGGTTTGTAAATATAATCCAAAATTTAATCCTAAGAATGAAAAATACAAGTCCTATCACTAAATAGTTCTAATAAAATCCAGGTTCAAATCTCGATGACATTCCAATATGGAAGGCAATGACGTCAGATGTGGTCGTTGTACAAATGGCAACAATTCCTCAACTGAATCACAGTTTATGTTTCCGTAAAACTCAAGAATAAATTTCCACTGAATTTCTTTCTCCCAGAACTTTTATAAAAAAGGTACACTTGTTTAGTTTCCTAGAGAATAAATTATTAAATTCCAAAAACAATGAAAATCAAACTGACAACAACAATTAGGAACACCTTGTTTCCTCAAGGTGTTAAGGATGACTCTGACCTGATCTAGTAGAAGATAACTGTTTTAAGCCTCGATTTTAGGTCACATGGTACTACACGTGATAGGCTGCGCAATTTACTAATTTGAACATTGCAATAATATAAAATGCCATTTGTCACGTATGCAAGAATAGCCCTATCTAAGTACCAGATTCTCACTCTGAAATAAATTTAAAAATAAAACATTGTTTATTCAGACTACATGTAGACCGAAATGACCTTGGCAATAGCCAATCGTTTTCACACAGTGTTTACAAATTCTATGTACCATAGTGAGTTAAAAATAGTGCTAATGCAATATCTTTTGTGTTTTAGATAAACAGAATTTACTGAAAGAAAATATTGAATCCCGTAAAAATAATCGTTACAATAAAATGTAATGAAACAAAATTAAAATAAAAAAGAATTTTAAAACTAACAGATAAGTAATTACATATATGTAACACAATACAATTTTGCAGCGTGTAATCAAGTTTTAGAACCCATGACATAGCTCATTTAATTCGGATTTGCAGAACTAAGGTACATTTTGAGGAAATTCAGGATGTAAAACTGTAAGTATATATTTTGCCATTCTTATTACCAGCTAAAGAAGACAAGTTTATGTCTTGTTACTTGCATGCTATTTGTAGGGACCCCAGCAATGTTATGACCTGTATGGCATCTATCACTAGCCTAAATCTGAAACACTGTATCAAAACAGTTAAAGCTGAATATTGCAAAGCAGCAGTGTGTGTACACGAAGCAGCTGCTTTAGTTCATTCAGAAACAAATTTAATCAACCAAAACCTAAAGTGTCCACTACATGAGTGTATATGATTTGTTTACAAAGTAGTTCCTAATACACTGTAGTGATGTTCGTCCATCGGTGTCGATGAGGACCATTTATGTCATCGATTCACTTGGGGTGGGTCCGGAGATGGCTAATCAGTCCAATCTGGGCCCGGAAGAGTCTGTTGCAGTGGGGACATGGATGTGCAGGTTGCTGACTGGGAGATGCAGAAGTGTTGTTCCTGGATTTGCGCAGAGCACGTTTTTCAGCTGCGTTCGCCAGACTTTTCTGCTCAAAGGCTGCCGCACCAGCATTGATTTGACTGCACCATGCAGATCGATCAGCTGTGACACTCTCCCAGCTGTCAGGGTCAATGCCAAAATTCTTCAGTGATGCCTTGAGGGTGTCCTTGTACCTCTTCTGTTGACCGCTGTGAGATCTCTTGCCTTTCTGTAGCTCTCCACAGAACATCTTCTTGGGTAGGCGTTCTTCCGGCATGCGGACAACATGGCCAGCCCATCGGAGTTGTGCCTTGCATAGCATGGTGTGGATGCTTGTCATGCCGGCCTGAGTGAGCAAAACTGTGTTCGGTACCTTGTCCTGCCATCTGATCTTCAGCAGTTTTCTCAGGAAGCTCAGGTGGAAGTGGTTCAGTTTTTTAACATGGCGGCTATACACAGTCCAGGTCTCACAAGCATAGAGTAGGGTGGGGAGAACAACCGCTGAGTAGACTTTGAGTTTGGTGGCGAGCTTGATTCTTCTCCTATCCCATACATTTGAGCAGAGTCTGCCAAATGCTACGCTGGCTTTGGCTATCCTGGTGTTGATCTCATCGTCTATGTGGACTGCTTGTGATAGGGTGCTGCCGAGGTATGTGAATCTGTCCACATTTTTGAGCTTTTGGCCACTGACAGTGATGGATAGTTCCAGATAGTCTTTTCCAGGAGCTGACTGATGCAGAACCTCATTCTTGCTGGTGGAGATGGTGAGTCCGAAGTTGGTGCACGCTGTGGAAAAGAGGTCCATGCTCTGTTGCATGCCTGCCTCCATGCTGGAGTTGAGGGGACAGTCATCTGCAAACAGGAAGTCACGAATGTTTTCAACTTGGACTTTGGTTTTGGCTTGAAGCCTCCTCAGGTTGAACAACTTCCCATCCAGACGGTATTGGAGATTGACTTCCACATCACTGTCCCTGAAAGCGTCCATAAGCATGGCGGAGAACATGAGGCTGAAGAGTGTAGGGGCTAAGACACATCCTTGTTTCACACCATTCGTAACGTCAAAGGGTTCGGAATAATTACCCTGGTCCTGGACTCTGGCAAGCATGCCATCATGAAATTGCTTCACCATTTTAATGAAGACTTCCGGGCATCCAAATTTGGCCATGATTTTCCAAAGGCCTTCCCGGCTGACCGTGTTGAATGCCTTAGTCAGGTCCACAAAGGTGGTGTATAGCTGGACATTTTGTTCCTGACATTTTTCTTGCATCTGCCTGGCAGCAAAGATCATGTCGATGGTGCCTCTCTTCTTTCTGAAGCCACACTGGCTTTCTGGTAGTAGACCATGATCAAGGTGCTCTTTGAGTCTGTTCAGCAGAAGCCTGGTGGGGACCTTGCCTGTGATGCAGAGTAGAGAGATTCCTCTGTGGTTGTCGCAGGATTGGCGATTTCCTTTGCGTTTGTAAATGTGGATGATGGATGCATCTTTGAATTCCTGGGGTATGCGTTTCTGCTTCCACATCCCATAAAAAATCTCTGTTAGTCTTTCCACTAGCTTGGGCCCACCAGACTTGAAGATCTCAGTTGGGATGGAGTCTGCTCCTGGAGCTTTCCCACTAGACAGAAGCTCAATGGCCTTGTGAGTTTCCAGCACTGTTGGAGGGTCAGCCAATCTCTCGTTGATCTCCACCTGTGGTAGACTGTTGATCGCTTCATCATTGATGGAAGAGGGTCTGTTGAGGACACCGTCAAAGTGTTCCGCCCAGCGCTCCATTATCTTCTCCTTCTCGGTTATGAGAGTGCTGCCATCGGAGCTCAAGAGTGGGGCTGTGCCTGATGTTACTGGGCCATAAACATCACGAAGAGCACTATAGAAATTTTTCATGTCGTGTCTGTCGGCAAAAGACTGAATATCATCAGCCTTTCGGCTCAGCCATGTGTCCTGCATCTCGCGCAGTTTTTTCTGCACAGCTTGGCGGACTCTGCTGAAGGCATCTTTCTTTGCAGCGGACTTGGGGTTGATGCTGAACGCACGGTGGAGACGGTGCTTCTCCTCTAGCAGGGACTGTATTTCTTCACAGTTCTTGTCAAACTAGTCTTGGTGCTTTTGCGCAGTGACGCCAAGGGTTTCAGATGCAGTAGAGTACACCAGCTGTTTGAAGGCTGCCCAACATTGCTCTATGTCATTGGTATCAGAGTCTGTGCTTTCTAGCTGGCTTGTCAGAGCTTCAGACAGAGCTTGCTCAGCGTTGAAGTCTTTCAGCCTGAAGACGTTGAGGCGTTTTGGGACTTTAATTCCCTGTGGGCGTCTGGGAGGTTGAATTCTAAGATTCATCTTGGATATCAGTAGCCTGTGGTCTGTCCAGCAGTCAGCACCACACATCGCTCTGGTCACACGGACATCCTGCCTGTCACTCCTACGGACTAAAATGTAGTCGATCAGATGCCAATACTTAGACCGTGGGTGCATCCAAGTTGTTTTGTTACGGTTGGGCAGACGGAAGACAGTGTTTGTGATCAGGAGATCATATGTTGCGCACGTCCTCAAGAGCAGATGTCCATTGCTGTTGCACTTACCAATGCCATGTCTACCAATAACTCCCTCCCATGAGATATGGTCCATGCCAACTTAGGCGTTAAAATCACCAAGAATGATCAGTTTATCTGACTTTGGTACTCAAGCAATCAGAGCTTCCAGATCCTGGTAGAACTTGTCTTTGACTTCCTCCGAGTTGGTCATGGTTGGTGCATAGACACTAATGAGTGTGGCTTGTTTTTTTCCAGGTATGGGTAGCTTCAGCATCATTAGCCGGTCATTAATTCCCTTTGGTAAGCTGGAGAGCTTATTCACCAGACTCGTCTGGACAGCGAAACCAACTCCAAATTCACGGCGTTCATCGGTGCCACATCCACTTCAGAAAAAGGTGTAACCAGCTCCAACTTCAGTCAACTGGCCCTCGTCAGCCAAGCAAGTTTCACCCAAGGCTGCTATCTCTATCTTGTAGCGAGCAAGTTCTCTTGCAATCAAGGCAGTTCTTCTCTCTGGTCTGTCAGCCTCTGCACAATCCAATAAAGTGCATATGTTCCACGCACCAAGGGTGAGGGAAACCTTTCGGGTTATCTTTGTGTTTCGACTGCAAGAATGGGATTCCCTCCAGCCGCGGTAAGCTGGTCGGGGTAGTTGAAGCAGGCTATTTTAGGGCACCTTTTCTAGCCCCTTCCTCAGGTTACGGAGGTACGCAGCGCTATCCTAAAGAGGTCTGCTTAGTCGCTCAGACGGCTGCTGAAATCCATTTCTGCTTCAGGTCAATGGAAGACGACCCTATGGCCTGAGCCGCCTGCGTGCAGGTCCGCTACTATGGCTGCCAGAGCATCCACACCTGCCACGTCGCAGCTTGCCCATCGCCGCAGGACTTGAGTATGGGTGATGACATAAATGACTTGTGCATGAGATGGATTAAAGTGAGGAAGAGTTGCACTGCATCAGCCTCACTCTCTCGTCCAGGCCCCACTATGTCCAGTGGCAAGATGTAGTCTAGATGGCTGGAATGAGACTGGATGCAGTGGATGACCAAGGTGTCCTGTGTGTCTTGCCATGCTCTTTGTGCTCCACGTCGCTTTGCTGGGTCCGCCTTCCTGCCTGTTGATCAGCTGGTGGTTCCTCCGTGCAGTCCATCGGGTCCAGTCTTCGCATGCTATGGGTGACAGGCCCTAACTCACTGAGGGTTTGAGACCCTTCGGCTACCCTCAACCTGGTTTAGCCGGCCAGTCGAAGCCGTTGCCCGCACTGTGGCCGCTGTGCATACTACAGCTTCTTGGAGCCACAGGTGAGAGCTGAGCGCCAAGTGGGGACCAAAGGTGGGCTAGCTACCCCCACAGGAGTATGACTGCTACCCCCACCAGAGGTACTACCCCTCTAAGAGCACCCCTTCCCTTGGGCACACGTGTCGTGCACGTGCGTGCAATATGAAGGTGTTCAATATCGTAAAATATTGCAAGATTCTGACAATGTAAAGTTAATGGAGAAAAAAAGGAGTATATAATAAATCATAATATTGCACAGATGATTGCTCTAACAGCTACCTGTTGTGCAAGCAATGGTATTTTTTAGCCCATTATATCTTTGCTAGTCTTCGTGATTTAACCTGTAACTGGAAAATATTTAGTTCACTCATGACTAGTAATATTTTTATTACTAAGTATATGCCTTAATGTCACTCAACCTACTCAAATGTGGTTAATTTGACAGTTATAACAGTAACATCGCTCAACCTTCAGTAGCACTTTATAGGGGTTTAACTAAATATGACAATGGGCAAGTTATTATTTCATGTTATTCATGTTACTAGTTGGGTTGAAATTAGCAACATTTAAAATATAATGAAATACTTCACATTAATAGTTATATATACATGTAATTGTCTTTATTAGACAGCAATGACAATGTTAGTGATTAAATTGATGATGATATTGATAATAAACATCGGTTTTTGTTAGCACGAAGGTAAAAATATGAATACAGGCACTGACAAAATTGTTTTAAACTGATTAACACAATACTGAAAGTATTTTTTTGTTTGCTTTGGTGTTTTTTTTTTTTTTTTAGTTCACTCACTACCAAGACAAGCTGACCTATATTAGTGGCTAATAATGTCTAGAAGAATACCCATACATAATTTTACAACCTTCAATATTTCTATGTTAATGGATATATATATCTATCTATCTATATATATATATATATATATATATATATATATGGATTACCATTAACACAGACAATCTTCCCAGCTTAATCTTTGTATGTGTGTAACTACGCTTTATTTTACCAAATGTTCTACCATAACTTGTACTCATATTGTTTACGGTATTCTGGTGATCCTACATATTGGAATTCTCACCTCCCATGTCAAATTATTACATCTTTCTAGGTTTGTTTTACTTTAATGTGTGTGTGTGTCTGTGTGTATACATACTGTAGTCTGTTCCTGTTTAGAGAAAGTTCTGGGTGGACACTTTCCTAGTATATAATAAATCACTGATGTTTCTCCTAATTTATATGTAGCATTTCTTACTCTATACATCTCTCCCTTGATAACTTGTGCACAACGGGGTCCACAAACATAGACTGCACTATAAGCGAGGGCACGAGTTACCGAGGGACCTCCAAAAATTGAAAAAATTCGCTTAGGCTTAAACATTGAGAAAACAGTGGAGGGGGGGTAGGGAACTGGGCCGTTTAAAGACTGAATGCTCATTTTACAATCACGTCGATAATAACTTTTAATAACGTGCTTTTTCTAATGAAGTTGTTCGTTATTCTGTTTAAATAATATTTATTTTCAAAATGTCCAACATGTGAAAGATCGTTCCACTGGTTTCAACAACCATCACGTGTACGCGAAAACATCTATGTATTATGTCACTGCTTTTAGTTTTCTTGATGAGTCTGGTTCCCGGAGTAGTATTTAACAGTATCCTGCCAAATCAGGAGTCAAAAGAGCAGGGAACTAGACTAATTGTCAATACACCACCAAACAAGATTCCTTTTTTTCAAAAACAGCGAAATTTATTTCGCGAGACAATAGTCTACATCGAATCTCAATTTTTGTATTGTTCAGTTAGTACAGTATTAATGTCATGATTTCATTGGAAGTAATAATGAAACTTCTTATCATCCTTGAGGATACCTCTAAGTGCCAGTTAAGAATTCTCTGAAATTTGCTTGCCCACAATGGTCCGTATCTGTGAAACCAAGCTCTTTATTTTACGAAGTATTCATTTCGTTTGGTTGCCTTGCTATCTTTGATCACAATTATGAATGAGTTGGTTAAATGAAGGTAGTTTATGTTACATACACAATAACATTTATAACAGTGTTCGATTGATCAAATGAAGTGAGTTCATCCTACATACGACCGGGGCCACTAGATTTTAAGTTTGTAGGATTTTCGTGCCTTTTAACTTTTCTTTTATTCCAGCTCCTTTATTTGATTAAAAAGACATAATTAACACGATAATACGAAGGAGGCCAACTTTTAATTCAGTGCAGCAATACAACAAATACTTCCGCAAGTCAGTTATCAAAATACGGTCAGCACCTAACTAGGTTCTCAGAGAAACGCTCGAGGACATAACTGTTATGGTAGACTGACACATTTTATGTTTAATTACAAGAGGACACATTGCATTTATGATGATTACACTTAAAAGGAACTAAAAGATAGAACTAGAACATAAATTTCAATTGATAAAAAAAATTATTTAATTTGTATTTATTTATTAAAGTACTGCCTCCACTTGGCATAAGTGACATTTTCATTGATCAAAATTTCCTTACATATCGTTAATTGCGGTGTATTACCGTTTGGAAAGAAAATGTAAACAATTGTATGACTTATTTTTAAATTTGATATTTCATAATGTTGATTAAAATTTCAGGTCCTATCTACCATTTTTGACGATAAAACGAGCGATATATTGAGTTTTGATCGCGATTTTCTTCAAGTTCAATAAATAGGGATTGATTTGTTGGTATTTTCTGGTTTTAAGAAATGGTGGGTTCGCGAGTTATCAGGGTGCAAGTTATCGAGGGAGTGGTGTATGTGGTATTTATCACCACAAAACATAGTTCATTTCAAGCATGATGCACTTATACTTTTAAGGTGAAAATGGATAGCTACATTGAATTACTATCTGCCAACTGTTGGGGTCTTGAAGATTTTGAAAATTTTAAGGACATTTTTGATTATCTTAAAAAAAAAAAAACAGTGCTATATATATTGCTTACGAGACATACATATTTCTGTGGATAAAATTTTACATATTAAAGCACAATGGGGTTATAAATGTATTGTAAATTATTACAGGTCCAACTCACAAGGAGTTTGTATTCTATTTAATAACAACTATGAGTATACTATAAAAGAATGTAAAGGGTACTGTTGGTAATTTGATTGCAATATATGTTCAAACTGGTGAAGGAACTTTTTTTTAATTAATGTATATGGGCCAAAGAATGATTGCCAAGAATTTTACAATAATATAAATGAGTCTATTATTATATGTGGGAACCTTAACTTGGTTCAAGATCCAGAATTAAATTCACATAATTATATAAATGTAAATAACCCTAATGCTAGAAATGCATTATTAAGTAAAAAAGAAACTTTGGTCTTGTGGATCCATTTAGAGTATTAAACGCAGGATTAAAGAGATATAGATGGAGAATAAAGTCCTCTAAAACAATTGAGATTATTTCTTTTCTTGTGTCAGAATCTT
This sequence comes from Megalonaias nervosa, assembly GCA_016617855.1. Classification (NCBI taxonomy): domain Eukaryota; kingdom Metazoa; phylum Mollusca; class Bivalvia; order Unionida; family Unionidae; genus Megalonaias; species Megalonaias nervosa. Next base: position 38,568 of record JAECUM010009550.1, on the reverse strand, counting down.
TTATACCCAATGAAGGAAAAGTGACAACTGAACCAAATTATAGGTCTGATCACTCCATGATAACATGATATTGCATTTGAGTCCAAATAATTTCATAGGAGGTAATGGTTTGTAGAAATTTAATAACAATTTACTGTTTGATTAAAACTATACTGATGAAATAAAAAATTGCATGAAAAGAATAAAATTACAATATGCTGCAACTGATTATAGTGGTAATATTGACACTGTATTAAATTCCGATCTAAGACTGACTACATCAGATGCATTATTTCTAGATACATTTTTGAGGAAATTCATGGAAAAACCATTTCTTATGCTTCATATAAAAAGAAAATAATGTAAATTAAAACAAGAAATAGAACTTGTGCAGCAAATGCAGTCCATAGGATTTTATGATTTAGAAATATTGGAGTCTAAAAATTAAGAGCCTGAAAGTTTGAGAAATGAAAGCTTAAAGGAAGTATTTTTATTAGATCCAAAGTAAAATGGAGAAAAGTGGGTGAGAAACCAACCAGACATTTTTACAATCTAGAAAATGGAAACTATGTGAATAAAATAACTACAACATTATATAAAGATGAAAATGAAATTGTTACTGGTCAACTTGATATTCTAGGGGAAGTAAAAGGGTATTATAATAATCTGTATAATGAGGAAATGAGGCAGAGGATATAGACTTAGAGGACCTTCTCAAAAACTATCAAAATTCCTAGACTTAACCAAGAACAATCTCTAAGATTAGAAGGCAAAGTTACCCAAACAGAAGTAAGTATTGGGTTGTTTAAAAAGTATGAAAAATAGCCAAATCCAGGATCAGATGGTTTCATAGCTGAATTTTTAAAACTCTTTTGGACTAACATTGGGGATTTTGTTATTAATGAAGCATGAGAAACTGGATCATTCTCAACTGTTTTGAGATAAAGCATTATAACTTGCATACCCAGAGAGGATAAACCTAAGCAGTACCTGAGGAAGTGGCATCCAAATTTTCATCTTAATTTTCATTACAAATTAGCATCAGGATGTATTGCCAAATGAAGTCAGTCAGTACTGAAAGAAATATCTGACAATCAAATTGGTTTTGTAAAAGGAAGATATATTGTTGACAATACTAGGATCATATATGATATTATGCACACTACAGAAAAGTTACAAATTCTGGGTGTATGATTATTGATTTTGAAAAAAAAGCATTTGATTCTAGTGCAATGAAATTTATTCATAATATTCTTTTAAATTTTGGACCAAGTATAAGGCACTGGGCTAAAACTTTTTATTGTAATATCTCATTGGCAGTTTTATAAAAAAAGCTTTCTTTCAGAGTTTTTCAAAATTTCCAGAGGTTAACAACAGGGTGATCCAATATCCCCATATATCTTCTTCTTATGTGCAGAAATATTGTCTTTACAATTAAAGAATAATAAAAATATAAAGGAATCAAAGTAAAGGAAACAGAATTTTCACTGTCACAGTTTGCAGATGACACTACTTTAATTCTTGATGGTTCTAATCCTTGGAATCCTCTCCTGAAGTAATAAACTTCTTTGAAAGGTTTTCAGGATTGTAACTTAACATTGCCAAAACAAAAGCAGTTTGGACAGGTAGCAAGAAGTACAGTGCAGAAACATTTCATCACAGGTTAAAGTTACAGTGGGTGACTGAATTTACATCATTAGGCATAAAGTTTTTCGTGGATTTGGATAAAATGGTGAAAGTGAATTTTGAAAATAAAACAGAAATGATTAAAACTTGTTTAAAACATTAGGAAATGTGATCCTTAATACCAACTGGTAAAATAACAGTCTTAAATACAGTCCTACCCACTTATATCGACAAGCTGCCTATTTCGACAAAAAAGTAAAGTTCCGGTCCCTTGGTCTACTATTGCTACCAAAATTGTCATGCTTATGTCGACGTCGAGATAAAAATAAACGTACATGTTGACAGAAGCCCTTGGTCCCAGCTTGAAGAAATCCTTTGTTTTCTAATCATTTATGTCGACAAGCTACCAGTTCCAACCCATACTTTGTTCAACAATTAGTTGATCTTGCCGCCAGGCTTTAATTTTCCTGCCTAATCATTTGTGTCGACCAGCTGCCAGTTCCGACCCATACTTTGTTCAACAATTAGTTGATCTTGCCACCAGGCTTTAATTTTCCTGCCTAATCATTTATGTCAGCAAGCGGCCAGTTCCGACCTGAACTTTATTCAACAATTAGTTGATCTTGCCACCAGACTTTAATGTCGTGGTCGGATAAAAAAACAGGCTTTTGTTTGGTTCTATAAAGTTGGCTTCTCGCGGCGACTTAAATAAAAGCAATGAAATCTGATCGATTCTTGCATTTTCCAAAGTGATCGGTGATTAAAACAAGTTTATTGTGCTGTGAAACTTTCCTTTTTAACTTTATTTATATTTAAGATGGCTACCAACAGCAGTGTAAAACACAGATTAAATTTACAGTCTCTGGAAACTAAATATCTGGCTGTTAAGGAAGTTGAGGGTGGGGCATCTCGCAAAGATGTCTGTGATAAATTTTCTCTTAAACATAACACCCTGTCAGGATGGACAAAAGCTGCCGAGTCTATGAAGAAAGACTACACTGAAGGTAACTGCGCTCCCAAAAGGAAAAAGCAGAAGACTGCTAAATTTGAAGACATGGAGGAGGCGAAAAAAACTTAGTGTGGAGAACTTCGCTGCAACAAGTGGTTGGTTCAGTCGCATTAAAGTTCGTCATAACATCGGATACAAAAGGATTTGTGGAGAAGCCAACTCAGCAGACACATCACAGCTTGATGGATGGAAAGCCCAACTTAAAGATATATTGCAGAATTATAAGTCTGAGGATATATACAATGCGGACAAAACAGCTTTATTCTTTAAGTGTACTCCAGACAAGACACAGTGCATCAAAGGTCAACCATATGTGTTGGTAAGAAACAGCCTAAAGACCGCATCTCTGTTCTAGTCACATCAAACATGATTGGCAATGATAAAATGCCACTTCTAGTTATTTGCAAGTCTATGAAGCCTCGCTGTTTTAAAAATGTGCACCATCTTCCTGTGGATTATTATGCGAACACAAAAGCTTGGATGACGTCGGACATTTTCATGGAGTGGATAAGGAAACTCGACAGAAAAATGAAAGTGCAAGGAAGAAAAATTGCCTTGCTTGTGGATAATTGTTCTGCGCACCCATGTGTGGACTATCTCCAACATGTCCAATTAATTTTTCTTCCGCCCAAATACCACGTCACTCATACAGCCGATGGATCAAGGAATCATCCAGAATCTAAAACTACATTATCGAAAACTTCTCACCCACAAAAAGCTGGCTGCGATTGATCAGCAAGAAGAATTTAAGGAAGATCTGCTTGGGGCTCTGTACAACTTGAAGAAAGCTTGGGGATTAGTGAAGCCAGAGACCATACAGAACTGGTTTATGCACGCTTTCTTTCCCGAAAACGAGGAATTTCATGGATTCTCCCCATCAGACATCCCACAATCTTGAAGAAGATGCCTTATATGAAGGTATTGGAATTCCGATGGAGGAGTTTGTTTGGATGGCTATTGAAACAGATGACAAGGAACAATACCAAGCAGCTCTAGCAGATGATGACATTGCTGCTGTCAAAATGATTACGTTTCAGAAGACGGCATGGAAGACATAATTGATACTGATGCTAATGATGAATCGGACACACTACCTTTGCCATGTGTTTCATGCAGAGAGGCCTTTTCAATGTGCAATGGTTTGACAAGAATTTTTGCGCAATCAAACTCACTGGTAATATCGGAAGAAGTGCATGGTCACTTGGAAAAGTTGCAGCATCTTCTCCAGAGAGAACAACTATCAAGGCTCAAACAGAAGAAGCTTGCACGAAGTTCAGAAATGCATGTACTCTCATTATCTCCCATGCCCACTTGTTGTGCTAACAACATTTAATTTTAATTAATTTAAATTTAAATTAAATTAAATTTTATTGTAAGTTTATGCACTGATTATGCTATACATAATAATCTCAATTACATGTATATGCATTTGTCATTAAAATCTTTTACTGCTACACGTATTTGTATTTTGAGAGAATTCATAACTTATTGTTATCTCCGGGACATATTTTAAATGTATACCACTTGAGCTGACATTGTTACAATATTGTATTGTAAAAATCATTTTCTTTTAATACCTCAATAGCATGTGTCAGTGTATACAATATTATGCCTTCATTAATCATATCAGCCGCATATCTCTTGTTTGCTTTTATGCACTTTTCACGATGACTTCTGTAACTAAATACATGTACTGTTTAAACTAACTTGTTGACAGGTTTTCATTTCCCTGTGAATAGCCCCATCCCCTTGGTAGCCTCAATAAGATGGGAACAGACTGACCAAAATCTAGGCCAATTTAAGTACATGTACTTGAAGCATGTAAATAACAACTATGCAACCATGTGCTAACGCCGACATTGAATACTGTAGTGAATGTTTTTCATATCAGGATGTGACCGATGCAATATTTTATTGTGGATTTTATTACACAAAGGTAACCAAAATGTAATTTGTCAATATACAAGTGTATTTCACACTGGTTTTGTCTTCATGTACTCAAAATTTCCATTGTTTGTTTTCTCAAAGTGTAAATGCTACTCACTGACGAATTTAACTTGTATCTTTTTTCAGACCCCCCCCCACTTCTCTCGACATCCGCCTATGTCGACAATATTTCCTCGGGCCCAAGGATGTCGACATAAATGGGTAGGACTGTACCTTAATTTTTCCAACGCTTAATCATTTATTCATCTCATTACAAAATCCTCCACAAAATTTTATCAGGGAATTAAATAGGAAATCAAAAATGGACAAAGTTAAAAGAGAGGTTATGATTCAAACTTTTTCTAAAGATGGCCTGGCAATGATAGATATTGATACATTTATATTAGCTCTGTTGGATTCATACAGTTCTTCTACCTGACAGGAAATTGGTTAATTTATTTGAACATGAAATTTGTGAGATTAAGTACCTATTCTTATTAGGAGATGAAAATGTGATGACCTTATCCAAAAAGACAACAACAAAAGCAAAAATAAAAACGCTTTTAGGTGTGATGTTTTACTGGTATGGAAACTGTTAACAGAGGAAAATATACTCCAGCCAGTAGTCCTACAACGTAAGACACATCACCCGAAATTTTTGTTCTGGAGGGTGATGGGTCTTTCTGCCTAACTAACGGAGCTGTGTAGTGTGTTTCCAACCCTACTGACAGGAGAATAAGAGGTGAAATTTTCAGGATTATCACATACTTGACAACATTCATCCACATATTTAAGAGCTATTGATATACTTACTTTGTTGTCTTTATTGTGATCGACTCAAAAACTGACACTAGCGAATGAACATATTTTTATGTTCCTTTGACATACATTTCAGTTGGTTGCAATGCAATGGTGGCTGAGGAATGCCGAAGTAGGTTTCAACAAGGCCGTTTTATTTTAACAAAACGAAAGTATCTAATCATATTATCAAACATTGCCATTTTGGTGTGCTTTATTCCTCATAGCTAATAAAAAAAAGTACATTTCTTTGTTATATTGAAACAATAAATAGTGTATTTGTGCTTCAGCTGAGAGAATGAACTACAGTAGACAGTACTGGAACCAGTGTGGAATCAAATGAAATGAATGACAGATCAAACTAAATCAAACATTCAAGTTATTAACTGATCACGTGACCATTTGCATGGAAAAAAACTTCAAGGTGCATGACCACATTGTAACCAGTGATTGTATAAACAATGTATGTTTTTGCTACTCGCCAACAATGGTGTTAGTAAATAAATACATTGGGACAAAATCGTCTACACTTTTGACACGACATCTGGTTCAATAAATTAAGTGTGTCATTAATTCTCTTTGTTGTTTTACAATTATATATAACAAAGTTTGTGGATTGCTGTACAAATAAAGTTGATCGATTTAATTTTGGATAGCACAGGGTTTCATTTCAGAATGAAAAACAATGTCAAGTATCGGTTTATTTGCAGACATAACAGTTGTGAAATACGATATAAAAAAAATTGCTGCTTTTTATTAGTTTACTATATAAACAGTTTGCTATATAAAGCTTGAAATATCAGTTTGTATTTTTGTACTGTGTATATTAATATGGCGACAAAGCAAGCATAGACGAGTAGACTAGACATCATAAGAAAGATTTGTTGTTTTACCAAAATACCAAAAATCAGGGGAAAAAAGTACTAACAAATACCAGCATGTTATAATAACATGAACCAAATACAAGTCTAATTCAATATTTTATTTCAAACATTACTGAATATAAAGTAGCAAATACATTTATAGGGTATGATGACAGCTTAAAATAAAACTGCTGAATTTAATTATACAGAAAATTCATTAATCCGGACATATTCACTGGGAATGAAGGTGTCTAGATTAACTTGGTTACACTTATTTTTAAAGCTTTTTGTACACAATCAAGTGATAAAGTTATAAATTTAACGTTTGAGTAGAATTTTAACAATCAGACACTGATACATTGACACACCGCCAAATTTGCGCAGGGAAATTATTATAATAATTTTACTTTCATGTATGATTCTCAAGTTTTCTTATTTTTGAACAGATTCTTTAGGGATTGTCAAGATAAAGTTTTATATTAATTTTACGCTTTGCTTCCCGAATTTTATTTCAAAATTTGGTTTGCAGATTTCAGGATTAACGGAACAAATTAACGTCCAGGAATTCTGTCCCCATTGAATTATGTCCAGAAAACAAGGTTTCCAGATAAATGGAGTCCGGATAAACGAACTTCCTTGGCATTTGCTTTGCTGAACACAAAGATCAACTGAACAGATCAAAAGCAATACATCTTAAGAAAACACGGTATGAATAGAAATAAATCTTACATTTAGGAAATCAAACAAGAAATTATAAATGACAATGATTTAAGGGTTATTGCAACTAATTTGAATATTTTTAGAGTTATGACTCATGAATATGAACACGTGCACATTACTTCGCACACAAAAAAATAGTATGCCACTGTTAACAATGTACATTCTGCGAATATTGCGTTTCACAGAAGCATTGCTCTCTTTTGGGATTCACACATGTGGAGAATACAGCTTTTCAAAGTTTATGCTCCACTCGATATAAGCAACGAGTGTGTTCGGATTTGAATCCTAACAATGAATCAAGCTGGGTTAGGCTGCAGTAGCGCATCCAGGACACTTTACTCCACTTGCTTTGGCAGTATATAAATTATTCGTACTGCTATGCAGTAAAACGTTAAATGTTAAATAAATTAGACTTTTCACTCTCTCTTCCTTATGCATATTCCTTTACAGAGGCACCATAAAAGTAAATATGGCCTCAAAATGTTCCTTAGAAACAAGAATGCTACGATAAAATACACTTTATGTTAATTATTTATAACAACAGAACTGGCTCTATCTAGTCATTTAGACAGTTCCTTGAGTTTGGGAATGAATTTACCAGGATGTCTTGGATTTATATCACACTTATAATATGGAAAAGCTCTGTGCTGCCTGCTAGGTACGTAAGTGAAAAGATTCTCCCCCACAAGAAAGCGAACCATCTTCTCAACATTGCCATCCCTGTTCTGACTCCTCCTTCAGTTCCAGAAAATCTCATTTTCAACCACCATATCATCAAAAAGCACATCAAGTGATTCTCCCAAAGGACCTACGATTTGACTGCACCTACTAATTGTATTTTCAGTGTATCGACCTTTAGCTGCTTGCAATAGATCCTTGAATAGCCTGATCAGGACTTCATTCATTAGGTCCATGGGAAGGTTTCTGCCAATATCCCCTCCATAACTGACTGTCCTGTTCCATGTAATTTCATGCCATAGTTTTTCAGGTAACCAACCATTTGTGGCAGCAATCACGAGATGGGCGAGAATCAAGTATTTGGGGTGTCTCTTTGCGAAAAAATGTATTATATCCAGGCGCCAGTAGGACAGCATAGCCTCGCCATCCCCTACTCGCACAGCATCACATCTACAAAGAAGATTAAGACCACTCCATAACATTCCCTTGGAGTAATTGTAAACATGGTCATCCTCCGGTAAATGATCTTCCTCTTTCTTTCACATCCTTTTCCCCTTTTTCCACCCTGCTTTGCTCGTATGTTGATTCTTGCTCTTTGGATACTTTCCTTTGCTATAAGAGCAGTACCAAGACAAACAATACGATACCATTCTTTACCTAAACATTTCTTGTTTGCATTACATCCTATCATTGGCTCATCAGCACCATGATCAGTACGGCATGAACAGTAATTGTAATGTTGGGTTGGTCGCTGAATCTTCTGTCTACAGTCTTCACTACAATACCATTCAGTGGGTATATTATCCCTATCAACGTTCACACATGAGTAACGAAACCAATCTCCATTCAGACAGTTTCCTCTTAGTTCACATCCAATAAAGTCATCGTCTTTCTCTTCATCACAGCAAAATCCTACTGAGGCAGTATCATCTGGTTTCAGGAGTGCTTCTGTGTCCAATTTATGCCAAGCATTGCGTACTATGTTATCGCTGACCTTTTGTAAGTAATGTTTCCTTTCATCAAAATCTGCATCTTCGATTGACGATGGCGCTTCTGGGGGTCGACTGTATTTGTCCTGCATATTCAGCTGATCTATGGCAAGGAGTAAAACCAACCCTTCTGTTACAAGGCACATCAGTTCCCAGGCACGGGCAAAGTTTTCACTTATATCAGACTTGGCAGAAATTAAAAACATTTTTTTAAATGAGCAAGGGTCCCTCTGTCTGTTGTGCTTGAGCCCTTAAAAAATTCGTCATAGTGATCTTGCAAAAGTAGCATTTCTTTGTGAAACTCTTGTGGTGAAGGTTCCAGTCCTTCTAAGTGCTCCCATGGATCCAATCTGTTTGTTCATGCCCGTTGTGCATCACTGCCATGCTAACAACTTAGATCATCACCATAAACTATTGTTGTGTATGGCTGGCCATCTACAGAAGGTACATATTTTTGTAAATGTTCATAAATGGCTATTGCACCCTGGGTAGATGATGGTTCTTCTTGAAACACACCGAGATTTTATCATGACACTTTGCTCACTTGATTCCTTTGAATGTTCATGTAACAAATGTGGTATAGAGCAATCATGGAAGAACTGTTTAAACCAGTCAAGATGGCGAGTGATGATTCTCTCAACCAATACAATCATTCATTGTCGTAATTCGTGGAAGTCTTCCTCCTTGGACAGGAAAGATCGCATGTCCAAATCTGAGGCTTTAGCTCTTAATTTCCAATCAAGATGGGTCGCAGGGACATGATTTACAGCTATGTATGCAAGCACCATATTAATGTAGGTGTTGGGTGTATCTGGCGTCAGATGGCGTGTTGATACCTTTTTTCCTACATTGTCCCAGCATGCTGTAAATCCAGGATGTAGCTCATCGTTCCATACAGCTGATGCACTTTCTTTATCATCCTGTGGAGGGTCTTCCTCTCCAACTGTATTTTCTGCTCCCTCAGTTACATCTCATTCATTCTCCGTTAGGTCTATTTGTTCAAAATCATCATCTTCTTCATCTTTCTCTTCTTCTATCTCCTTTTCTTCCTCTTCCCCCTCCTGTTCCACTTCGTAATCCATACTTTCGTGGTCACTGCCACTATATGCACCTTCTACTGAATCTTCATTTCCACATCATCAGAGTCTGACAATGGAATGATCTCTTCATCAATGTTTGGAATTATTATCGACATTGCCATGGATACACTCAGATCATCCTCTGTGTTTCCCAGTATTCTGTCAGTATGGTTGCCTGAAAGCTCTTTTTCAATTGTACTTTGCACTGTATTGCCGCACTATCAAATTCCTTCATTATTCTATCAACTGCACTCAGTGTCCCTTTGTATCCTAGACAAACGCCCATATGTGACATCTGTCTGATTGTTTCCATTTTCAAACCACCCCGCCAAAATTGTAAGGAAAATATTTTCTGGAGAAAATTTGCCTTTCTAGGGGCCCTGGCATAAAGAAGACATGCTGCAGCTGTGCCTATATATGGCTTTAGTAATGAACCGTCTTTCTTCTGCAGTGTTTCATCTGTGGCCTTTGATTTGACTGCATTTCTTAATGCTGCATACAGGATGGGTGCTTGTTGTTCTAATCCACTGAGAGTGAAATCCCATGAAAAACTGCTTATACTGGGAATGGTAGCCTCTTTGCATAATGGAGATTCGTGCTTGAGAACCTGTTTAACTTCTTGCTGTACCATTTGTGAACAAACCTGACAAAAGCTCTTTTAGTTCTGGATATAGCATTGTACAATCCTCTTTTGGCCCTGCTATACTGTCTAGCTTGTATGGCTGTCACTATGGGATCCCATTTTCTTGAACTGGTTGCTACAGCGGTCGATTGGAAAAGGATCTTACGAGTCGCAGTCATACACTGCAATTTAAGTCAATAAACATAATTTAACAAACTTTATAGATTTCATTTTCAAATATAAAAATTTGCGTTATTTCTGTTATTTCTTTTTGCATTTTGTCTATTGGGGTGAAGTGCAGGTGGAAACAATTCATAAATATTCATTATACTTATTACAGAGTGATCAGTGCCTTGTTTTATTTCATATCAAGATCCTCTAATGCCAGTTTCAATAATGATTTTCTTCTCCTAAATAACCTACATACCAAGTTGTAATCCAAGTTGCATGTTGCATCAATTATGCTGCAAAAAATCTAACTGTTGAAGGACAGACGGACGTAACTATTTATTACTATAAGAGGGAACTTAACTGTCAACATGACCCTTATAATTTCACCCAGTTGAATAGGTTCATCGTTTAATATATGCAAATTGACAATATAAGTTCATGTGGAGAATATCACAAAAAATTAATATAAGATACAGTAAAACATTCATTATCTTGCTCACGCAGAAGTCCTGATAATTGACGTTGTAATGTATGTAGGTTTTATTAGAGGCATGTGGTATTATATCATTTTACAGAGGCATTTGTTTCCTTTGTTAACTATCAAGATACATATTTACTGTATCGGTACATCTGTAAATTTCGTCAAAAGGTATTTTACCAAAGAAACCATGTACGGAACTCTCTCAAAATCTTTTTTACTACTTTAATGATATTAATAGCATGTTTTCCATTTTCTTTTAGGAAATAAAAACACGTATCTGTCACAAATGAATTTTGAATATTAGAAATATAATTATATTTATGAACCTTGAACTACAATTTTGACAATTGTCACTTATGCCAATATGATAACCGAATGGAATATTCTGCATATACTTACTTTTACAGGTGTACTGCTATAACGCGGTTTCTTTGCAACAGATGGTCTGCACTGTTCTCTTTTCTTCCCAAACATAGGTATATGAATCTGTCCTACCCTAAAAATTCCTTTAAAGGAGTTTGGTATTTTACAGTCTCATTTAGTGTGCTCCAACACTTAGTGCACAAAAAGTTTCCTCTGCGTTTTGATGACACTGGAGTGAATCTGGAGCCAGTTAGCTTCACAAGAACCTCGCGAGCATTTTCATTTCTGTTTGTAAGGGTGTTATCCAGTGAAAATCTATAGTATCCTCTGTCATCAGGTTTCCTTTGAAAACTGACTGCAGTTACAGCAAGTATCCATGTCCTCTTTTATTTCATCAGATTCATAATCTACAGACAACACATTGTAACTTTTCCAACTGCAGAGTGAATTTAAAATGAGGCAAAATAAAATAGTGCACACATACAATGGATCCACACGTGGTGAAGGCAAAGTCTGATGATTTAAAGATAGATCGGAATATGTATATGGACATTAAAGATGAACAGCTGTTAACTGCAATGGCCATGCTAAATCACAAGAACGTTATTGGACTTCTTCTGACTGGATTCGGAAACTCCATGCACAGTAATACCTACTATGACAAAGGAAAAAGATGGCCCTATCAAACTGGTTATTTTGCCACTGACATCGCTAGTAGATGAACAAATTGCATCTCTTCAGCTGTGGAATTTTTCTTGTTGCAGAATTGAAAGCATTGGAAACATGGACAAAAATGTGGTTACAGGTAAGCGAATTAAACTTTATCTTTTGTGTTTGATAGCAGTATACTTCTGTAATCAAATGCATAACTTATCATTAAATACATAATACAAAGAAATGTACTGATATTCAGTATGCTGACATTGTTGTAATTTGACATATATACTTTACAATAATAATCATAACTGAAAAAAAAACAACAGGTTAACCGAAAAGGATTTTTATGTCATTTCATACATTATCAAATCATAATTTCCATTTTCGTTTATTTGTCAAATATCAGAAATGGAAAATATCAGTTTGTCTTTTGCTCTCCAGAAGCTTGCTTGAAAACATATTGGAAAGATGTATTCTGTTCAACTGTATGGCAGTTGAAATGCATTCTGCTTGCTGTTGATGAAGCTCATTGTATTTCTGAGTAGGGAGAAGAATTCAGGGTCGAGTACCAACGATTGGGTGAACTAAGAAGCATACTGAAAGTGCCCGTTATGGCACTTACTGCAACAAGTACCCCGAAGGTGAAAACAGATATCTTAAACTTCCTACAGCTCCATGAAGATGATACAGAGATTGTGCTCAAATCTTCCGATCGTCCCAACATTTTCATTGAAATCATAAAATGGAAAACCTGTTGTGGCTTTTGGAACAAATAAAAGAAAAAGGGCTCAATCAAAGAAAGCAATCATTTATTGCAGAAGTATTGACACTGTGGCTGAAGTGTTTGTCACTATGAAAGACTATCTTGGTCCTTATGCCTATATCGATCAAAAGGAAGATTCACAACATCTACTAATAGAAATGTTTCATAGAAGTACCCATCAGTTATCCAAGGAATGAATTCTTGATAATTTTAGACTGAAGGATGGCAGCATTCATTGCATTGTTGCAATGGTTGCATTAGGTATGGGTATGGATATGCGAGATGTTGATCTTGTCCTGCATTTTGGGTGTCCAAAATCTGTTGTGACTTACTGGCAGGAAGTGGGATGTTGTGCTAGGGATGGTAGAAATGGCATTAGTGTTTTTTTGTATAACAAATTTACAACTTCCATGAAAACAACCAGCAAAGATATCGTGACAATGATCACCAAACTGAATGTCAAAAGGAAGTGCAACATCTGTCCATAGCACACAAAGATGCAAATGAGCCAGTACCAATATGAAAAGGATGTGAGGATGTACTGTGTCAATCTAGTTCATGTAAATGCTGTTTTGAGCACACTAATTTCTCTGAGCATAATTTCCTATCGTGTGAGTGAGTATTTACGGTCAATGGATATTACAACTTGGAATATGTTTTCAATTAGTGAAAGCGGGCGTTTATGTAAAAAGCGCCCCAAATTAATCGTAAGCAGTTTATCATGACCAGTCGTTTCATTTGTCCAAGTATCACTTTCATCACAGCCATTTTTTCCACTTTTGAAAATTCTTTAAGAGAAAACAATAGCATTCTCGATTATACCACTGAAAAAATGACTCCCATCTCTGATCATGCTTGTGAAACAAGAAAGATCATTCATTTTATAAAATGTGAATGATGATTGCCTCATTCCTTTGTTGCACTGACTCAATCTTACTCAATTACAATCAATCAATAAATCTACACAGATCCATTTGTACATATTAAATATGCCACCATCAGTTAAAGAGAAAAGACGCAAAATAGTCACGTGCAAATACATTTCAATTTCAGTATTTCCATATGTATACATGTTATTTAATTATTTATCTACCTACCTAGCTACCTACCTATCTATTTAACTATCTATCACAAATATATAATTAGAAGAAACAAATACATGTTTATCGACACAATACCTTTCTTCAAGAGGTATACAGACTCGGTATGGTCATGCCTATCTGAACAGTAAGCAACGTTTCGTTTCGTTCAAGAAACATATCCCGACTTGAACCTACTTGAACATACTTTGGCATACCTCGACTACTGTAGCATTTCAACAAATTCAAATGTATGTCAACTGAACATGAAAATGCGTCCATTTGCCAGTGTCATATTTTGATTCCACCAGGATAAAGACAGCACAGTAAGTATATTAATTACACATACATTAGTGGAAGAGTGTCAATAAAGGCTGCCAAGTGTGTGAGATATTCCTGAAACTTTGACTACTTGTTCCGACGTCAACTGACATTGGAACACACTATACAAGGCCGTTATTTGGGTAGTAAGACATAGCACTAAAACAAAACCAACATGTGCTATGTCTTACATTGCAGGACTACCAGGCCAGGAGAACGTGTTATGAAAACAAGTTCATGGATGAACTCCCTTATAAGGGTGAATAGGGTACCCATATTCTACAGGAAATAGTTTGAACATAATATAATCTATGTTGGTGATATGATTACAGATCAGGGAACTATTAGGGCTGTTCCAGTAAAACATATACCCCCTGGGGGGAAGGCACTTTTAAATTCAACCAACCCACAATAGAAGCAATTTTAAAAAATTACGGCCCACCGTCTGCTGCATTTTAATTGATAAACATCACCCCCTACAGAAGCATATTATTTTACCTAATTTCTAGCTAGTGGTTAGAGGGTGGTAGAAGCGATTTTAATTTTGGGTTGGGGACAGATGCGATTTCAATGACTGCTGACTGGAGGTAATCTATACTGAATTCTTAGATATATAATCTAGTGCACATTTCTATTTGTATCCATTGTTTGTAATCAATCATCCTTTGTTCTTTTGTCTGTCAGCCATGTATGTTTCTTGATTTGTCAGAAATAAACAAAAATTTAAACTTGTGAAAGTGATGCTGCATTATTTATGCCTGCTTGTACACTATATCATTTCTTGTCTTAAAAATATATTTTCTTCAATGATACGTCATATTTTTATGCCTTGTTGCATGATTGATATACAAAAGAAAAAAAATATAATATGTCAAAGCACTGTTTCAACAACCTTACTGATCCATCAGTTTATCATCATCATTGATCAGGTTTCTGCCATGATCAGGCCACACTAAATTAGTTCCATGATTTTCAACCCAACCACCCACTGTATGTAGTTTAAATATTTGATACAATGGCTGTCCCTGTTCTGAAAATATATGTTTAAAATTTAAAACTCATCTTTAATTAGATTTCAAAATTGGATGCAAATTGAGGAATAATTATTTTGGGCCCAGTGTACTTTTAAAATCAACATCATTGTTGTCAACTGTCCCTTGTCAACAGCAGCAGCAGCATCACAGGTTCTAACTTGGCAGAGTGGTGTAAGATGTTTTGTGATTGCTGTTCATCATATTGGTTTAAACCCCACTTTGGCCTTTTACGTCTTCTTCAGTAGTAAAATTGGCTGGTGTATATAGATTCTCTTGTGCTGAAAATGGTGTAAAAGCCATAATGATCTACCAACAACCTGAGGTCTCATCTCTGAATGATGTTGGGAGAGAACTAAAACTGAAGCAATTGATCAATGGCACCAGCAGCAGCAGAAGTACTGGTTTATCATTTATGCCACTGTTGTATGAGTGTATCATTTTTTACCATAATAAATGTCTTCAAACCTATGAATATTGTCATGTCCTGCCTTTTCTGACAACTGCCATCTATACTGGTTTGAGTTACTGTGCCAGTACAATGTGTATTTGTGAAAACTTGCCAACAGCCATCAGATTCTTTGAATCTTCTTCCATCTTCAGTACCAGCTGCCATATATAGGCTACAAAGAACTGAAAATGGCATTAACCCCATATCAGGTACAAATTCTGTATCAAACAACACTATTACAATAAAGAACACAAACTGCAATGAAACTAAAACTTTTATGAAAGCCTAAAATCAAATAAACAGGAACTTCTTTCACAGATTTTAAGTTTTTCCTTCTGTATGTTTAATTCAAATTTTCTGCAACATACAACACTTGACCAATGCATCAACTTCCTTCTCTGACAACTTCTTTCTGGCAATCTCTTTGTGCACTTCTGCCAATATATCTGTCTTTAACTTTCTATCTGGGTGTTCTTGAACCCCTAATAGAGTGTGCAAAACATACTTTAGCTGCTTCATATTAAGCACACCAAGTGGAGTACCTTTAAATTTCTCACTTATTTTCTTTCTCTCAGTTTTAAGTTGTTCCTTCTCTTTCAAATGATCAAGATACATTTGTATATCCTCACAGCTTATGCCTACAAGATTGCTGATACTTTCCATGTCTTCTGTGAAAATATCTTCTCTCGGTTGGCAAAAAGAAATCTGGAGGAAGAAAACTCTTCAGAAAGGCAACTCTGAAATAGATCATAAAGAATGGATTTGTCTATTAAAGCATTTGCACCCCACCACACTTCCTTTTCTATGTAATATTGACCACTGACATCCAAGATCTTACTGGCTTCCGACAGCAATGATGGTCCCAATTTGTTAGAATGCCATATGTGACAAACATTTTGCACACAATTCAAATAAACATTCAGACAGCCTGGTAAGTCATCTGCATTTAAAGTGAGGCTGCCTTCAAAATATGTTACTTCTGTGCACAGGGATATAGCCATGCATGCACTAGAGCCTTCTTCAATGCTGAAACTGCCACAATTGAACTGAGACATTGCAGACATAAGTGCATCTATCACCATGATTGTGTTGAAATAGAGAGATTGTGGTTGCTTTGTTTGCGCTGCAATGATATCTGCATCAGTTTGTTCTATCATCCACTCACTTCTTGATGTAGGTACTTCAGTGTTTCTACTGTCCCCCCATTTCTTGATGTAGTTATTTCAGTACTATCTTCAATAATCCCCACACTTCTCAATGTAAGTACTTCAGTGTTGTCTTCTATCATCCCTTCACTTCTTGATGTAGGTACTTCAGTGTTGTCTTCTACTGTCCCCTCACTTCTTGATGTAGTTACTTCAGTACTATTTTCTATCATCCCCCCACTGCTCAATGTAGGTACTTCAGTGCTGTCATCTATTGTCTCCTCACCTTGTGATGTAGGTATTGCTACTTCAGTAACTTCAGTAATCTGATCTTGATTAGTCTCTTTACTGTTTGGCTTTACAAAGCTCATAGATGGTCCTTCAAAGATGATTTCTTGTTCTCCTTTGACTATGTCGCATTCATCAAGTGTGTCATGTTCTTCTTCATCACTGTCCAACTCCAACACATCACGTTTTCTCTTCAAGTCTCTTGCACATCTGAAGACTATAGCAGTTTTACTCTTTCTACCTCTTTTTTTGGGGGGGTCCCTCTCATGTATTTACGCAATGCCGTATCCCAGTTCTTGCCAACAGTATCTATTTCTGTCATTAGCAATGTCCTTCGCTGTTTATGAGAGTCTATCAGCTCATTGATATTTCTCTTGGTTTGTGGATCCAAATGTCCCTTCTTAATTCTATCTACTTTCTCCAACTCCTTTTTTTCGATTAAGTCATCTAATTCAGATATTTCTCTTGTTATTCTTTTGTATTTACTGTTATATTTCTCAAAGGGATCTTTATCAGCTGTAGATACTTTTATGGTGCTTAAATCCTGTAATGCCTCTCTTCTCCCCCAAAGTCTCCAGTTTGTCAATATGATTCCATCTATGAGCCTTTTCTGCTTGTTTTCTTTCAACAGTTTCAAAAGACTCTTCCTTCCGAAACTGATAGAATTTCTGTCGTACTGGTGGTTGTGCCTTTACAAATTCTTCTTCATACACTTTTATTCCATGTACTCGAAGAAGATGATACCTGAAAGACATAACATGAAAACAACAACTGACAACATTGTTTGTATTTTTTTCAATCATTAACATGAGGCCTGTGAAGGCCTATATTGCTCTATGGGGTAAATTAATATGCCTGTTGTGATGGCAAAAAATACGTTCAGAACCTTTACCTTGTGCTGTATCTATAATAGTTTAAGGAGATCTTCAAAACTGTGCCTTATACAAGACTATATGGAATTTTCTATACCATGGTGCAAGGCCATATAAACCACAGGGTCATGCAATATGAAAGCTGTAGCTAAAGTAGTTTTTGACAGGAAAAGTTTTAGAATTTGACATATTTATCATTATATGAAATATCTGACCCACAGAATGGGGGCCATTTATGGCTTCAGATGTCGTGAGTCATGCAAATATAATTCAGTACCATGCCCCAATGTTATATGCAAAACAGTAACACTGCAGCAATAATATTGTCAGAGGAGAAGATTTTCAAAGCATGCATTATATAAGCCTATATACAGAATAAATGACTTCCAACCCCCTAGGCAAGGCCATTTTTGCTTGATGAAAACAGAGGTCAAGGTCAGAGATTTAGCAGGGTTCATCCACTCTGAATGCGTAAATGACATTACCATCCAATAATGAAGAAACTTGAATTATCTCATTAACACAAAAAATAACTATTAAAGCTTATCTTTTAAAAGATCAAAGTCATTTACGGGTGCAGGCTTTTCCCAGGCACATGTTCACTGCTGGTGAATGTCTTTACTAAGTAACAAAACATTAGCAACTGAGTTTTTTATGAGTAAATAAAAAGTTCCTTAACCAAAATATCAACCCTTAAAAGGTCAACAGTCAAGGTCAGCAGGGCAAGCCCAGATGAATATCAAAATAATGCTGTACAGAGTTAAAGAAAGATGTAATGTTAACTAAAAACTTAAACCTCTGACCAAATAAACATCTGATGTTCCTTTGACTGTAATGTCAAGGTCACTGAGAGGGTGGGGCTTCAAGGCAACAACTCTAAAAGGTTTCTGAGATACAATGTTTTAAAAATATTCTGAGTGTCGACAGCACTGTTGCCTTTGCTGTAAGAAATTTTAAAATACCTGTCAGCCATCTTTTCAATGGTTCCAGCAGCTCCCAAAATACTCTGTACAGTATAATTTGCTGCTGTTACAGTCACAGGTGTTGACTGGTTACTGGTAACTGTAATTGGGGTAGCTGTTATTTCTGGTTTTTGGGATGGCATAAAACCAATTTCAGGTGTGTCCGAAGTTGGCAATAGTGAACTGACCAAGTTTCCTTGTTCTACCTGTAAAAGCACATATAAAACTGCATTAATGATCTTACAATATGTTGGCATCTGGTTACATTAAACATGAATAATATCTTCCATGATTAACAACAGGTTTTACTTCCAGTGCACATAAACAGTTATGTATACACAACATGAGGGCTTTTAGTTGCTCTTATGATTGGCCCAAATGTTTAAGAGATGAGATGTGAAAGTAATAATGTATAATCTTATTTCAAGTACACTAAAATGCATCTACAAATCATGATCAAAACCTTTCTTAAAAAAAAAATTCTGTGTTGTCAGACAACAACATTACTGAATTTACTCATCTTGGATATTGTAAAAGTGCACATTCTTAGGAAAGGCTATACAAGTTTAGTACACTTTTGGCATGTGTCAACCAACCTTCATTGCAAATTTTTAATTGGTTATGCTGCTATTACTTGTATTACATACTTTATTTGGTTAATTTTCAAAAAAAAAAAATGGTCATGTGGATACCTTCAATCTGTCCAAAAATGACTGAAACCTTGCCCTTGGACCAGCCTTTGGAAATATGTCCACAAGGTCACTATGTTCCAGAAGGAACAGACTTTCACCATCAATTTCCTCATCTAAAATATAAAAGTGCAAAATCCGTACCATGAAAAGAACAGGACCACATCACTACTGAGCAATAATGCATGATGTACTTTCTCCATGCAAAGAATAATAGTGAAAAAGTATTTCTAAAATGTATACATTAGCTGGATTAATAAAAAGCCCTAGCACACTACTCTAATAATACCATTATCTGAATTTTGAATCGTGTGATGTTGACTTTGATGCTAAAAACCTGTAAGTTGAACACACTAGATAATCATCAAGGAGAAAAATAAATAAATTCAGAATATCTTGAAAATCCACTTGATACTGCAGCTAGCCAACTACATTTTTAAAAAAAATACATGTATCACAGAAAAGATGATTTCCCTCAGGGACCCCACAACAGTTGTCTAGCGGTCATTTCAACAACCTGGTAATATTAATTTAGGAATTTAGATCATCCAATATCATTTAAACTGGTTCTATTTTCAGTATACATTCTAGAATAAACATCTAAATACATGAAATGCAACAAGTACTGAAAAAGAAAGGAAGCAGTGAACTAGCACTTTCCCGCACCAGCAATGAGAAAGTTAGGATGCTAGCAAAGCATTTATTACAGTGTGACCTTTCTACACTATTTAGAAAAGAGATTCATACTCACTACCAATTACAGGTAATAATAATAACAATAATAATAATAAAGGCTTTATTTAATTAGAGTAAGTCAATTACTTACAAAACGGAACTAATCTACCCTGAGGGCCTCCGAGATAATGTGCAGATACTGATCACTATCCATCTTGCACATACATGTTCACATACATTAGTAATGTACATAGGTGTTATGAACCCAGACTAGTTAACAATACATCCACATTGAACATACTCTAACAGATAAGTTACTAGCAGTGTTCACTAGTCAAAGTTAAAGTCTTGCATAACACATACTGACATATACATTCATACAAAAATGTAACTGCAGGAGGTGTATAGGCCATGTGGTATAAGTTTTATATTTCATCCATG
Organism: Megalonaias nervosa; assembly: GCA_016617855.1. Taxonomy (NCBI): domain Eukaryota; kingdom Metazoa; phylum Mollusca; class Bivalvia; order Unionida; family Unionidae; genus Megalonaias; species Megalonaias nervosa. Next base: position 17,890 of record JAECUM010009550.1, on the reverse strand, counting down.
TGATATACCCATTATGAAAAGCTGACATCCAAGAAGATTCTTTGATATCTTTTGGGATAATATTCCAAATAATGGCCCCAGAGTATCGAAAACTGTTTATAAAAAATTCTTTCTTGGTTTTGGAATTGGGAAGATTTGGTTGTCATTGATCTAAGGTTTGGGGTGCTGCTTGTTTCTGTTGTTTAAAATTATTTCTCAAGTAAACTGATATATAGTGTAATGCAAATGAACATTTTTACTGGCAGTTCCCATCATGTATCGGAACCAGTAAAAACTTTCATCTTATTAGAAATGGAAAGTTGACTATAAGAAAAAATATTTTTTGGGAAAAATCAGGAAAATTCGAGGGGAAAAAAAAGCAACACAGGGGAATATCATGCCATAATATGTGCATCTTCAGACCATGTACATACTTATCCTTACCTGCTTGAAGCAATCTGGAATTTTCCCTCAATCGAGCTGCCATAAGTCTTTGCAGGGGAATTTACAAAGAGTGTGTTAAAAGAGGCTGAAGCTGTAAATATTTGTTTTCAATCTTTTTGAATAAATTATATCATTTAAGTTTTAAAACAAGTTATTTAAGTTTCAAAACAAGTGTTCTTATATTAGCTGCTGAACAACATATGATACTCTTTATTACTAGTAGTATATATAATATACAGCTGTCGGAAAATTATTAGCTGTTGGAGGCTTAATTTAAAATAATGAAATTAACAGCTACATTTTTTATATAGTGTAAACAGTCAATAATCTTTCCCCCAGTTATAAAATTTCAATATCTTGAAACTTTGGGTTGTGAGATTTAGTCATTCAAAATAATTCAGCTTTAGCCCCTTTATTTTTCAGGCAGGTGTAGCATCAATACCCAACATGATTTATTTGCTGTCAGCATGTTCCAATATATTGCACATGCATGTATGAATTTAAACTTTATGATTATGGCCAAAATTGGAAATGCTACAAGGAGTGCTTGTTTTATCTTTCTAATCAAGCAGTTAATACATATATAATACAACACAAAGCACCACACAGAACTTAAAGCCAAGCACCATGTATGTTTGCTCATTACCTTTAATACCTGGGAACTTCTTTCAATACTGAAAAGACAAAGTATCTTGTTTTTTGTTCTGAAATGTTATTATCTAAAATGTTCAATAAAACATTGAAATAATCTTTGTATCCATCATGATTTAATTGTTATTAGGTATATAATAAGGTTATTGATTGAGTATTTAAAAATACTCGCCCCTCTTTCATTTGGTGCAGAATGCCCTCACAAGCTTAGGTATCTTGCACCACATGCACCTCGGAACCAATACTTTGCAATGCTCAGTTAATAATCTGTACTTATTGTCCAATGTTTACCACTATTGTCTCATATGATAAATATAACCAGAATCACTGTAATGGGAGAAGTACAGCATCCCTTAAAATCTGGTGATATCAACCTCACATTACAAATTGCAGCAATCATGCAATTTTACCTATGTTAGCTCTGAAATTGCAATTAACCAAACCTTGTATAAATTTTTTAAATGGTTGCTAAACTTTTGTGATTCACAGTATATTAATGATGTGAAAATTATTTGATCCACTGTTATATGATTGAATACATAACTGCATGTCACATAATGATAAAAATTGCATATGCTGAATGAGTGTAGTGTCTTGACATTGACCCTAATAGATACCAGTAATTTTTCACTAACTGCAAAAATAATAATAAACACTTCCACAAAAATGGAAACTAAAAGAGATTCTTTTTTATAGTGCTCAGTTAAGATGGTCAGAAATTATGAATAATACAAATTTGCCCTGAATATGATAATAAATATCACGAAAGAATGCATTTTCTGTAGTCTAATTCAACAGTTATTATACGTAGGAACAGTTCCGACGTCCAAGCAAGTTCTGGTGATTATATCCGGTGGGGTTTGCTCTTAGTCCGAAAAATGAGCCCCCCAACATATACTGATGGATGCTCTGATGTCACTTGTTTCATTAAAACGCACAATTGCTGCATACAAATTTGTCCGGAACACGCCAGTGTATAGTTCAGACACTTACCAGTACATGGTAACGGGCGTATGTAGCCATGACGTTCGAAATGGCCTCATGACACATGGTTGTGTTATTCCACGTGGATTTACAAGTCGTCAAACAGGGGAATAGATAATAATAATATTTATATATCGCCAAGAGACACGAGAAATACCGGTAAGTGTCTTAAATGTACACCGATGTGTTGCGGATAGAGCTACATCAGACCAAATGTGAAATGGAACTGAAAGACAGAATTCCAACATAGCAAACCTCTAAATTTCTGGATATATTCTTCTTGGATTCCACGTTTCCGTAGAAAACTCGAGAGTTCATCAATTCCCAATTGTCTAACACTTTCTTCGGCCATGCTGACCAAACACGCTGTACAATAATGACCGAGTGACTCGAATACGGGATACGCAAATACCATGGGATAACTCGAGACAAATAAAATCAAATAACCCGTTAAAGTTTTCTCCCCTTTGCGTTGATTTGCCGCGACTTAGACCACAAAGATAGGGGTTAGATGTGATTTAAATATTATATATTCACTTCTTCTGACACCCCTACATGTGATTTCTGATTTTTTTAACACAACCCACACCTGAAGTGATTTTTTTAAACCAACCCTCCACTATCAGAATCGAAATAGTCTCAAACATAACCTCCTACATATTGTTTTTTAAAGTGCCGTCCCCGGGGGGGATATATGTTTTACTGGAACAGCCCTTATCAATTTTGATAGCTTTAAAGCTAAATATAGTCTCAGTATGAATTCCCTTGCCTTTCAAGGTATAATTCAATGTGTAAAGTCCTTATGATTGTAAAAAGTTACAGTTAGATATGACACCTGTCAGAACATTTATCCTTTTCCATTTACAAATTGTATTTCATAATAATAAAGGATGTGAAGGCTATTACAAATCACTTTTAAAACAAGATGTTAAACCAACTTGTGAAAATAGAATGAAATTTTCAATTTTGAATAGGGATATATGGCCTGACATATATCCTAAGTTTTTAAAATAACAAGAAACACAAAATTACAATGGTTTCAATTTCATGTTACTTATAGAATTTTAACTAAGAATGATATAGTGTAAATATGTTTGTATTATAATAGCTAACCAAAACAATATTTCATGGGGTCTGATTTGATGATAGGAACAAAGGACTATAATATCACAAAGTCTGTCACCTAGATGCTGTATGTTTATATTTGTCTAACACAGGATTGTCTACTATATCATGTGTGTACATGTCTATTTTTTTCCCTACACTATATTTCTTGTCCTAGATTATGTGAGATTATAAGGTGCCATTGGGATGGTTCTCTGACCCAATGGTCAACCTAATACAGGGGAAAAATTTTTTTTGTCAGGGTATTGGCATCCCACTCAAAGTTTTCCTGCCTATATCGACAGTGTAGCTAGTAAACTGTAGGCTTTTGTATCAACACCTCCTATTTTTATCAATAGGCTCTCTAATGTCAGCATGCTGTCTTGCACAGTATCTGCTACAGTGCAAGCTTAATCATTCCACTTTAGATACTGCTTTAAGACTGAAACTTAAACAATAATTAACATACACAGCAAATTGATCTACTACAAAATACTGGCCATTTAATTTTTTGGGGAAGTGGGCTGTGACTTTTGTTTTGAGCTGTAATATTTTCTTTCCTTTTACTTCAAGATAATTAATATTTTCTTTTAAAATAATATCATGGATATTATATGGTGTCATTTTGCTATAAATCAGAACAAGATATTTCTCCAGGTATTGGCAGATGGAAATTAAACAGCAAAGTGTCAGGCCCCTGCCCCAGAACATTTAATTGTTGGTTACTAATATAATTGTGGTATACTGGGGTAAGTATTGTTGTAAGTTAAGAAATACTTCGTGGTACACTGCTATAGTGTGTTGATATCAGATGTGGCTAAAACTATGACATTTTTTTTCTTCAGGCAAATCTTCTATGAGCTAAATTTGAATGTTAAATTTAATGTTTTTGTATTGTATGCTACCTGACATTCCAGATATAACTTCATGTCTCCCCATTTTGAATTATGAGGATTTTTTCTAATGATGAAATGTAATGGCGGTTCTCTTTTGTCAAGATCAGCATCTTTTAATAGATATTTATTCCTGGCATCTGTCTTTGTTATCAGTGGGTGTGTTTCTTCATTTTGTCTGAAAAATAAAATGTATTCTTATAAGTACAGTTTACAACTCCATTACTTTCAAGTACAGGTATCATATATGACGAGTACAGTTTATATTTCCATTACTTTCAAGAACAGGTATGATGTGATGAGTACAGTTTATAACTCTCAATTACAGTGATTCCCCTCTTATACAGCCACCACTTCTGCATTGGGAAAGTAACCATATAGGACGGATGGTCTTTCCAGATGGTGGCTATATTTGTGAGAAGTATATCAACGTGTATGTAGTAAGAAAACTATATACAGCTTCAAAGCATTTAATATCTTCATTTAAAAGGAACATTAATTATTAAAAGGTTCTTCTTGTTTTAAGAATAGACTTATTTCAAGTGAACATATATTAATAGTTCTTATTCTTAATTGTGAATGCAATTTGGGTATTTTTTGGCATGCACATTGTAAAACCTTTAAATAACATTTAAATCTTGGTACAAACATCGCTTGGCATTTAGAATCATTCTCTTTCCACTTACTCCATTTTTCATCTGTTATGATGTTGTTTATTTGAGTCTTTCCAACAAAAACTTTCTCAGCAAGAACACTTGAACTATCCCCACTGTCACTGAGTTAAGTAACTTTGAATTTTTCTTCTAAAGTAATAACTCTGTTTATGTTATGACATTTTAAAGTTTTGTGACAATTTATTCCTATTTTGCTAATTGTACAGTACTGCAATTTAAATATGTAGATGAAACTTTTGTAGAATAAACAAAATGCCTTGTTTATAAAGAGATACATGTACTGTCATGTGATTTTTTCGGTCTTTGTCAGGTACCGTGTTTTGTTCAAGGTTAATTTCTCTCAGTTAATCCAAAGAATCTATGTTATGATCCTGACAATTACATCCAGTCATAATCATCAAAGAGAATAACTCAACAGCTGTGTGAAGCCCAAAACTCTATCACAATATTGTTGAGCCCATTTCCTGTAAACGTTGGCATTTATAGATAATGATATAATAATAACCTTAGTGGTATATGTACTTAGCCAACACTTCCTCCAGTAATGAAACCTGACATCAGGAAATAGACATTGGTAGAGACAACTGGATTACTTACCTTACCTTATAAATTAAATAGTGAATTTGGTCACATTAAAATAAAATGTGGTTGCTTGTGTGGGGAAAATTTTACATTTTTGTACCAATATGCTGGCCACTGGTCACATTAGATCTTTGGTCCTTCTTGAGGGGTACCTTTGAGCACAAACTCATTGGTGCCAAGGGATACTGGCTGTAAAAAGTGGGTGTCTGCTGGTCAGGGGAGCTATTCAAGAGTGGGACCACTGTACTTTCAAGTACAGGTATGATATGGTGAGTACAGTTTATAACTCCATTACTTTTAAGTGCAGGTATTATGTTACGAATACAGTTTATACCCCCATTACTTTCAAGTGCAGGTATGATACGATGAGTACAGTTTATATATCCATTACTGTCAAGTACAGGTATGATACGATGAGTACAGTTTATATCTCCATTACTTTCAAGTACAGGTATGATATGATCAGTACAGTTTATATCTCCATTACTTTCAAGTACATGTATGATATGATGAGTACAGTTTATATCTCCATTACTTTCAAGTTCAGGTATGATATGATGAGTACAGTTTATATCTCCATTACTGTCAAGTACAGGTATGATATGAATACAGTTTATATCTCCATTACTTTCAAGTACATGCTTGATATGATGAATACAGTTTATTACTCCATTACTTTCAAGTACAGGCATTATGAGTACAGTTTATATATCCATTACTTTCAAGTACAGGTATGATATGATGAGTTTTACAAAAAGCACCTGTAATAAACTATATTTAAACAGCACTAGTTATGGAAAGACCACACAATTATGTAAGTCACTTGATGCTAGATAAGTCATGGCAATTTTTTATATTTAGCCTCACAAATACATGATGAAAGAATCTGAAGACATATGTGTAAACATTATTTGACTACTGTATTTTACTAATAACACATTCATTAATAACACATTCATTATCTGACTACTATATTTTACTAATAACACACTCATTATTTGACTACTATATTTTACTAATAACACATTTATTATTTGACTACTATATTTTACTAATAACACATTCATTATTTGACTACTATACTTTACTAATAACACATTCATTATTTGACTAGTATATTTTACTAATAACACATTCATTATTTAACTAGTATATTTTAGTAATAACACATTCATTATCTGACTACTATATTTTACTAATAACACACTCATTATCTGACTACTATATTTTACTAATAACACACTCATTATCTGACTACTATATTTTACTAACAACACATTCATTATTTGACTACTATATTTAACTCATCATATATTCACTATTTGACTACTACATTTTACTAGTCACTAATTCATTATTTGACTACTATATTTTACTACTCATAAATTCATTATTTGACTACTAAATTTAACTCTTTACCTTCTGCATGTACTAAGTGCTCTCCCAACAAAGCCTGCTAAAAGCTGCCTGCCTTCCAGCAGCTGTTTGTAGGCTAAATGCCAGAGCATCATAATGACTACATGAGAGCTACTTGAGTTAGTGCACTTGCTGTCTGTGTTTTCTATATCAGTCGTGTCCATGCAGACAATGTAATTTAATGAGAAATAAACTTTTGAACACTCGCCAAAGTTTATTCTGGAATTTGCATTATAACAAAAATGATGTAGTCCATGAAGTGCCTCCATTTTGGCAACTGAAGCAGGTGACCATGATGGATCAGACTTCTCATTTACCTCGTTTTTTGGCATATCTGTTTCAGCTTCTAATGACCAGAATATCTTTTTGGGAAAAGATTGTAATTACATTTTCACTAAGCAAAATATTAGCCCTGAATCTGTTGTAAAATTGTCTACATGTACTAGTTCCACGTGTTCCGATGATACAAGGTTGCCGCATGTTTCATCATCAGATTCAGATAAATCTGAAATGTCAGGTGTCAAAGCAGGACATACACTAATGTCTGATCCTTTGTCTTGAATCAGATCATTAAAGCCGATGTAATTTGCAATGTCATCACTTTCAAATCCTTCAAAACTTTAGTTGGAATCATCTGAATACATGAATGTTGCCATTTTGTTTCACTATCACAATTGACCTCATTTTCATTGGAAGTCCCACTTATAGGATGTAGAACGACTAATAGAACACTTTCATCATTTTATGCAAGGACTACTTTCACTGGCCAGATATTGTTAAAGAGACCAGATGTTTGCAATTTCATCCAATGCAAAGCTTTAATATGCAACGTTTATATGCATCTCCAGGGTTTTCCAACCCTTGGCCGGAAACGCATGTATTAGCCAACAGGGATAGAGAGAGTATTGTTAGCAACTTGTATATATGTCTCTGGGGATAAAAGGCTATTTTTAGTGTCACATATATGTGTTAGCAGCAGGTAAAGAGTTAACTAATCACATATTTATTATCTGACTACAATATTTTACTAGTCCCAAATACATTATCTGACTACTATATTTAACTAATCACATACTCATTATTTTATTACTATATTTTATAGTAATTCATTATTTGACAACTATATTTAACTGTTTAACATATTCATTATTTGACTACTATATTTTACTAATCACAAATGCATTATCTGACTACTATATTCTACTAATCACGTATTATTTTTGACTAATGTATTTTACTTATCACACATTCTTTTTAGTACAAATTACAGAATTCATGGTGACTTACTGGATCTGTATAAAAAGCTGCATTATTTGTAGATTTCTTAAAAATGTGGATATGTTGTGTTTACTAGCTTATTATCAAGTGCAACTGCAAGGTGCAATGAGCCAGATCTGCCATCATATAATGTGCTGACAGGTCTGGGTCAATGCAGTTTGTTTGGGTTATCAGAAGAAAAAACAACATAGGCCCTGACTTGCTAGTGCATTATAAGAAGGTAGATCTGGGTCTATGTTGTTTGCAATTTAACTCGACTTATTGGCAAGTACAGCCAAAATATTATTTTGTTTTTATATGTAACATATTCAATGTAATAAATGTACTTATATGAATAAGCACACATCATTCCATTTGGTCATGAAAAATATCAAGTATTCAACAGATGCTTCTCGATCCCAACATGCCTCATGGACTGGAAGTTGCTGCTAAAATCTGCCTAGAGCATCATCATTTTGGATGATACTTGTCACAAGGATGCCCAGTTTTTAATAACAATCTATATTTGTTAGTTTAACAACACAGCTAGAGCCTGCATGTCAAACCCACTTTCAAAGCAGTCCAGTGAAATGTGTGATGTTGACTGTAAGGCCAAAAGGTTGAGAAAGCACACTGCAGAACAAAGTTTCTTAGCTTCATAATTATTCATCCCAAGTGTGAAGAAAATGTCAAGGGGCTTCAGAAATATAAGCAAATGAAACATGAGTGCCATTAATGGCATATTATGTATCTGCCCTATGATTAATAGTCATCAAAATCCACAGACTTCTTCCTTACACCAAGCACAAGTGATCAACAAATTGTTGTCAAAGACTGTGAAATATTATTAATGTTATAATACAGAAACCATTTTTCTTCTTGTAGTCACACTGATTTTGACCTTACATATTTTGAACCCAAAAGCAATAGCTCTTTCCAACCCCAAGAGTAAGCTATCAACATAGCTTTGGCCCAATTATGTGATGTATAACTAATCTTAAATCATTTTTCTTCCTTAAGTCACAATGACTGTCACCTTTAGCTATTTGACCCTGGAATAAGTAGGTTTTTTTCCTTACCCCAAGTGCAAGCTACCTACAGTGTCTGGTAACTGTAAATGGTGAAGAACCTGAGTTACTGTGTAGAAACTAAAACTGGTTAAAGATCGATGGATGAACATTGTAACATAATATGCTGTACCTAAAAGATAGCATATAAAAACTTTTAATCAAAACCATAATGCCAATTTTCTACGACTGTGACTTTGATCTCAAGATAAATGCAATGAGCAAGCATGTTGTAGAATGAACCTTAGCTTCATAATAATTTCAAGCCAAGGATGATGAGGATCTATTATGGGAAAACAAAAGCAAAAAATTTTTTTTAACCAAAACACTGTCCTGGTCACATCCAGGGCAATGTCACTGACACCAAAACAGCAATTGTTATGTCTTGCTTTCACTAGTGTAGGCTGTCAATCAGTCTCTACAGGAATCTACATGTGATTCACTCAGTATGACCAAATTAGAAGATAGAATGATCCTCCATGGTGAAGAGCACTCAACACACATAAAAGTAACTAATGATACACATAATATGGACATTATTTATGACTTTGTCTGCACTTATTATGATGAGCTTTAACATAAAAAATTTACACAAGTAAGAGTGTTTCTTTCTTAGAGCACTGAGAAGGTAATAAGTAAAATATAGTACAGTATGTCTTCATCTTTGTCTTTCATTTAGTGCTGCAGATATGCCTCAACTTTTGCTTTAGTACCAACTAAACCAAAAATGAAAAAAAGAAGAAAAAACAAAGAAAGAAAGCAACTAAATAGAGATTCTTTAAAATCTGTCTCATGCTTTATGTTTAATAGTTGTCTTTCAATCTGACGTAATAGTCCTACCTCCTAACACAAAATATTTACTTGCAATTGTCACAGACAGAGTAATGAAACTTTTCATAAAAATATGATTCCAGAAACTCCTTTCCGCAGTCTTCACAGATGAGATTCTCTATCACCATCACAGGACCTGGAAAAAATATACACAAATAGGAGTCATAACTTGATTTTAGTAAGAAATAACCAAGTGGCCTTTATGAGAAATTTTTGGCAACAGGATAAAACTAGAGATAGAAGCTATCATAAATATGTTTCTGTTTGTCTCCCCCTGATTATGCCATCCTTACTCTGCAAATGACTACATTAATATCCAAAAAGTATGTTGTCATTGATGACTCATCCTCAAAAAACAACATCTCAAGTCTCTAATCAGTCTGTATAGACTTACAATATGAACTGACTGGCAGCCAGACATATAAGTGACATCTTAACACATACATGTAAAACCAATTGCACTTTGTCGAACAAAGTGTGGATACAAAAATATTTGTGTGCTGTCAGAAATTCGACCTGTCAGAGGCAAGCTCCCACCACCACTCTTCACATTCATCATAATTCATTAAATTAACAACAATGTATCTTTAATTCAAGTTTCCAAGACATTATACAGCAATGGAATTGGCATTATAATTGACATTTTCCTTTTATAAATACAGACCTCAGCTTTGATCAACTAAATGTAAATGTGCCATCTGACACTGTACTGCTAAGAAAGCTACATTACTGATTCTGTTTGACAACTGAAAGTATGTGCATCGGTTTAGCTGGGATCACTTAGGCATGGCAATATACCTTGATATGCTTTCTTGATGGAAGTATGAAGCCAGGATCAGGAAGCAATTATGACTAATGATCATGGTAGTTTGACAAATTTTATAAGAAAATTTGCCATTCTAAGCTTGCTTTCTTATATATGGGTTTGAAATTATTTCCTTTTACAGTTGTGAAGTTAAATATAGGAAAAAGAATAAAATACTGTTGCCACAGGACATGTACAGCCTATACACATTACCATGCACAGCCACTTGTTTCTATGTAGAGCATATACACATGTTACTGTGTACAACATATACACATGTTACTGTGTACAGCATGCATTACTATGTACAGCATATACATGTACCCACATTGCTATGTACAGCATTTACATGCATTACTGTATACTGTGTACAGCATATACATGCATTACTGTATACTCTGTAGAGCATATACAATGCATTATTGTATACTGTGTACAGCATATACATGCATTACTGTATATTGTGTATAGCATGCAACTATATACAGCATATACATGTACCCACATTACTATGTACAGTATTTACATGCATTACTGTATACTGTGTACAGCATATACATGCATTAGTGTGTACGGCACATACATGTGTTACTATGTACAGCAGTTAAATATGACAGGCCTTCAGCTTTCAAAATCTATACATCCTGAAGAAATCTTTGAGTAATTATCTGTAATTTGATTGGTCAAAATATGCAACATTAACATAAAAGCAGAAATTGGACAAAATATAAATGTGCTCCACACACTTGATATCCAAATGCCCAGATTTCTTTGATTCTGGATCGAGTCTGTCCTATATTCCACATGAGTTTCCTATCAGACTTGCCAACAGAAAACCCAAAAAAGAAATACAGAAAAAACAAAAGAACACTACTCTGTATACAAAGAAAAGTATTTAAAAAAAAGCCTATGAATGGGGATTGATAAGATAATATTTGTTATCTTTTTATTTCAATAACCTATAATTAAAGACCATTTGTCCTTCATGAAAAAACACAATTTATGTCATTGAGATGGGGGTGGGGTGAAACACAGAAATTGACACTTTGGGCCAATGAAATTAACATAAAAAACATATTTTATCAATGGCCATTTGCCCTGGGTCTTTTTGGAATTCTGTATACAGTTGTTGTTGTTGTTGTTGTTGTTGTTGTTGTAGAGTTTAATGCCATTTTTCAGCACAAGATAGGCTATACATGGCAGCCAGTATAAATTGTGGAGGAAGAAAAACTCGGGAAAACCAAGAGCCAACGACCCACGAGAAGCTACTGGCAAACTTTCTCACGTACCCATCTGTATAGAGTAACACCATGTATAGTGGTATAGCAATGATATCAAACAGTGTGGATAAAAATCTCACAAAATTTTAGATAATCTCCCTGAGATCAATTTTTCACTAAATAAAAAATGGGAAACCAATGAAACAATCTCTGCCAGTGTTTTCATACTTAGCTGTATCTTTGAGTATACCTGTACGTGGAATATATTAAGTGTCATTTCATGTATTCATATGTACTATATATACTTGTATATAAGCCGAATAATTTAAGAAAAAAAATAGGCCTGGAAGAAAGGGGGTCGGCTTATCCATGGGCCAGGGACTATACTTGAAAGTTTTAAGGTTTTTTTGTTGACTACCATAATGGCTGCAAATCTCTGGATATGAAAACATAATTTTTTCCGTGTCCTAAGATGTATCAGCACATGAAAAAAAACAATACATTATCGGTGTCCCAACACTTACTAAGATGTTATAAACTACTATAATTGCTTTTGTTATTATTTTGCATGTGCATATTTTCTGATTTCCCCAATACGAAATTAAATAAAGTAAATAAAGACTTTATAATTCACAGGCCGGTTTGAGTTTACCTGAGAGACCAGGCTGTACTATGATGTACAGTACTTACACAGTGCAAATCATGCCTAGTGTCACTTTAATCCTTGTTTATTCCCAAACATATTTTGCTTCATTCATTTTTCAACCAAATCACATTCTTCCAGATAACACTTTAGCTAGTCGGTGATAGCTGTTTTGTTTATGTTGATCCACAAGCTCAAGTTACTCTTTTTCAATGATATATGTGATGCTAGAAATTGAGATAATCTTTTTGATAAGTTACATTCTATTGTGCAAGGCACAACCAGCATAACTGTTACATATCCATGAGAGAATGGTAATAATAAAGGCAAAAATTCTGAATATAGGTAAATCTACTTAACTTTCGTGCTTTGGCTGAACAAAATTATAATTTTCCACACAATGGAAAGCTGAATGTTTTGACATCTCCTTTTTGTTTATAATCGGCAGATTTGTCTTTTGTTTTCTGACAGCAATACAGGCCAGTTAATCATTAAAACCTGAAACTGGCTTGGGTTAAGAGGGAATTTTGACCGGTAACTATACCAGTACTTTGATGTGTAACTGCCTTTCACTCTGTAATATTAGCAAGATTACCGTAGTTTCATAAAACTGGATTAAGGCCGCTTACATCAAAGCAAACTACAACCAAGTTTTTACAGTATTAGCGTCATTTCTGAAGCCTTATTTCTGAAACTTCATTATTGTATTTTGGATTTATCATTAAAGCTTAGTGCAGTGGTGCCCATGAGTTGAATCCAAGGGATGTACGTCACTCAGCAGAATGTACTTCATTCAGGGCGTGTTCAAGCCTACAGTGTACATGCGGTGGTGTCCTTATGTAAATATGCTCACTATTCCTAATTGTGAAACCCTATAGCAGCAGGGAGGGTGAACCCTACAAAATTGGATTCGAGCAAACATATCTAAAACAAAGATTTCACACGAAAAAAATAAAAAAAAAAAGGTCAATAACGTCAAACTGAAACCTCTAACTTTCCGTATATCACCAGTGATGAGATCACCGGGGTTAGTTCGCGCTGTTACTTCGCCGTTGACATCCATGTTTATAAAATTTTGTGAGCGATCGTTTATGTAATTGTGCACGCAATTTTTGTCAGCTCACCCTCCTGCTGCTGTAATTAAACCATTGCATTATAATAATGATCGGTGAAGCTCACTCAGCATGATTAGCTCGAGAACGACTAGAAGCAATTAAGAAATATCTACCTGTCCGTGATTCTGTCAGACAAAAATTACAAGAGTGTCAACAAACACAAGAAGAGTTTACAGAATCCGCAGAGCAATTATTTAAACCTATCACTGAAACCACTATAGGCATTGTTCCTGTGTTAAAAGAAATGGCAGAAGAAACTAAAAAGATAGCGGAACGAACTAAAAAGACAAAGAAAATTCTACGAGAACTTCCTGCCGAAATAGCTGCGGCTCAACTAACTGAAGAAACAGATCAAGCAGAAGGTGATGCTCAACAAGAACCAGAAGCACAAGCCAGCGCCAGGGTTAAATTGCATGATAAATTCGACGAGGATTGCAAAGTATGATATACCTAAATTAGCTGAAACTGCTTTTTTAACCTATGATAACCGGCGAAGATATTTGAAACCCGAGTACGCCGATGATGCTATCTCACACGAGCAATGGTACAAATGGATTTTTCGTTTACATTTCGACATTGATCAAGCTCGAACTACCGATAAGAGATATTCTGCTTACAATACAGCTATAAGAAATATGACATTGGCTTTTCAGAAAATGCAACAACAACAACAACAACAAAAACAAGAACCAGAAGAACCAAAAGAAAAAGAACCAAAAAGATCAGTACTTGATTATTTTAAACCCAAGTCCGTTGAAACTATCCAAAATCCAAAATACACAGAATCTATTGCAGCAAAATATGAATCCCGAAATAAATATTTAAAACCTAAGTATGTTGAAGGATTTGGACTTGATAGTTGGATTACGGCTATATATCTCGTTTCTAGAAATATCGAAGCCGTAGATGACCTCGGTGATTATGATGAGTTTAAAGAAAATGTAATACGACGAATAAAATTTTCTGAGGAAAAAAAATCTACAGAATTAACTCCACCTCGTGAACCAACTCAACCCAGTGAACCAGAACAATCTCAAGGTTTACTTGGTAGTGCTACATCTATTTTTTCACCGTTTGGTAAGAAAACTGGCAGTGGAATCACTTGCCCCAACAGTGTCGTAGCTGACCTAGACAGATTAGAAATTCTTGTTGGTAGAAAATGAGCTGGTAATAATTCTCGTGAAATTATTAACGAAATCACATCTATTTGTCAACGATTATTTACCAGTGGCATTATGGACATTAACGATTATAGTTCTCTCATCAACAAAATTATCGATGATTATTACAGTGATTAAGTCACTAACCGAAAGGTTTGCCCGACTAAGTCACTGATTAAACAGTTAAATAATTAATTACAATAGATGATCATACACGCTAATCAACGCAGACCAATCATGGTTAGGGTGGTAAATGGACGATTACCTGTATACGAGACATATTACGGAGATGGATTCGGTGATGTTGTTAAGGGTTTATTTTCGAGAATTACCCCAAAAGCAATACCGATTATAAAGCAGTTAGGTATGAAAGCTACTGATGTTATTCGTGAAAAAGGTATTAGTACTGTTGCTAGTAAAGTATTTTCTATGATCAAGGATAGACTATCACGATTAGTACGTAGACCGCAAGCGAAATTACCCAGCACTGAAGCGATGCCTGCAAGTGTTAGTAAAGTAATAAATCAAGCCGCAAATCAAAAACTAGTGGAGTTAGCCGAAGAGGGGAAAAAAATGTAGCAGCAAGTCTGATGGTGGGCAGCGGGCTGCCCCGAAGTGGACTCCGAAGAAGTGAAACTTCTCACAGTGGTCTTCATATTAGACGATGACTAATAACATAGCATGTTCAAACGTGTATCCAATCCCGCATTTGACATGGACGCACCAGTTCTCAAGGATGAGTCTGTGCATGATTATCAATTTTATTCTTATGATGCTCAAATTCCAGATCAGCGCGGACGAACTGAACTTCAAGTTCAAGATACGAGTAGGTACTTCTTGCCCGCTGAAGCATTTATCGAGGTCGAAGGTAAAACTTTTAAAGCGGATAATACTGAATACGATAACGATGTTGGTTTTGGTTTTGTCAACAATGGCATCATGGCGTTGTTTGACAGTGCCACATACATGATCGATGGAAGAAATATTAAATCGATTCAAAAAGATGTCGATGTTGCTACAACAATACTTGGTCTTGCACGATACAGCGACGATTTTTCAAGATCAACTGGTCCATCTATGATGTTTTCCAAGGACACTTCTGATAGTCCAAGTCACAAAAATGTAACCATCGGTAACGTAAGAAATGCCGCAGGAACCGCAGAAACCCCCGCAGTAATATCAATGAACGCAAATTTCAACTTAGGATTTGCGTCGCGGAAAGCCATGCTCAAGAACAGAATGTTTTCGTATGCAATTCTGCTGTCGCACATTTTTGGATTCTGCAGAAATGTTAGAAAAGTTATTTTTGGAGCCAAGCACACAGCTGTACTTGTAAGAAAAGCCACAGATAATGATGCATTATGGCACGTTGAAGGAGCTGACACAGGTGCAACTGCGGCACTTCATGCTAAAGTAGTATTAACAAAACTTTCATTGTGGATGCCAGTAATGACTCCAACAATATCTGAAGAAGATCGTCTACTTTCTTTTATAAGTAGCAGCGGCAAATCGACGTTGTCATGGTTGACTACGACCACGGATGCTGTTCAAAGTAACGTTAATGGTGTATTTACATGGTAAATAGCTTCTCAGCAAGGTATTTCTGCACCACGACATATATTCATTGCGATTCAGGATAATACACGAGTAAATAATCAAATACGTAACGCTATGATATTTGACAAATTCAGTGTTTCCGAGGTTTCATTGAGGATAAACGGGCATCAAGAACCATCCGAGGATGTATTGTTGAATTTGATCAAAATCATGTAGCGTGTGCGTATCATCATCTGATGTCATTTATGGGGGGTGATCAAAATGTTGATACTGGTTTGCAAATATCACAGCTGGATTTTACGTTATATCCGATCTATTATTTTTCGCTCGAACATTTAGATTTAACCAGACAGTCTGTCGTTGACATACATTTTCAAGCTCGCGCTGACAGAAATATCGTCGATTTTCCTAATTACAGAGCAATTGCCATTATATTATCCGATAAAACAATGATACTTGAAGGTGTTGGTGGCCGCATGAGAGTCGTTGATGCTCCCATCGAAAACATGTAGATGTTTTCCGAATATGCAAACGCTGATTTAAATCAGTATATATATATCATAAATGTCATATCATCATGTTTGTGTCAGTCTGACCCCGGGTCAGATTAAACAATTACAATCACCATTAGCATCACGATGCGGAACAAAGTAACATTAAAACACGATCAAATGAGCGGTGCAAATAAATTATCGTTGACCGAGCGTCAGTTTAAAAGATTCAATGAAGCTAAACACACCAACAAAGGAATACGATTAAATCTTTCCAGGGGTGCAATCAAGGATACTATTAAAACCGGAGGAATATTTCCACTTCTTGCAGCTATTCCAGATTTGATAGCCGCAGCCGCTCCAGCTGTTGCAAAAGCTGCCGCGTTAGGTGCTGTTGGGACAGCTGCTGGAATGGCATTAAAGAAAGCAACAGGAAAAGGATTAAAAAAAAGATGACAACGACGAGTCGGATGCGGTCTGAGACTTCCAGGGTCTCGACCAAACAACGTTTGGGGACACGGATTAAAAATTCCAGGGACTCAACGATGACGTCGTCAACGATAGTTCCACTATCGAATTTTGATCTTATCAATGCCGCTAATCAGTTAAATATAAAAAATTTTAGAGGTGCTTTTATGCATGATCAATCACCGAAAAATCCGGCACTGTCAGAAACAGGTATTATTAATCTTGATTCATCAACGGGGCAAGGTACTCATTGGGTTGCATATGCCATTGATCCACGTGGAATTATTTATTTTGATTCGTATGGGTTGGTGCTACCAAAAGAATTTATGAAATATATTTCACCGCTGACTTCGTATTCAACGCTACCAACACAAACATTAACGGATCCACCAATATGTGGCCGTGAAGCACTAGCAGTACTTGATGCTGTATCAAGATCAACGAAACCACCTCATAAAGCTGTACATGAATATACCATTAGACGACACAGTTGATCATTAATGTTTTAAACAGATATTGGTAAATATAATAGTTGATATTTATGGACAA